>QAOA01002493.1:42665-195160 GCA_003255065.1 Cercis canadensis
AAGTTTGGGGGTGTTTTCTTTGATATTATATGTTTCTTTGTTGTTACTCTAGTAGACTAGTTTATTTTCTGTTGTTTATATGCATGTCTGTTTTTGTTTTTGTTTTTTGTTAGTGATTTCCAAACTCTGACAATGCTGAATATTAGCAATGGCATTTTAGTTCATATTAATGATTTCCATCCTAAAACTCTGGTTGCATTTCTTGGGAATTTGAATAAAACAATGATGGTTTGTTTGTTTAAATTTTCATTGAGTGTTGTTGCTTGCCAACAAGAATTTTTACCTATTACTCTGAGTTAGTAGTGGATTACCTTGTGATTCTTTTCTCCTCTTAGCTGTTGTTCTGTTTTCTTGATCATGGAAAGGATCTAGGCCTCCTAAATTTGTTTGCAATTGCAAACTTCTTTGCTACCCCTGTGAGTTTGATTTTGTGGTGTAAAAACTCTTGCTTGATTTCTAATTTATTGTTTCTCTGCACCTTTGAGCCCTGGATTATCTTTGGTATTATTAAGTAATCCCACTAGCTTTAACAATTGTGAGAAAATGAATTGTTCAACATAGTGGCCTAAGGAGGTGATGTGTGGTTAGGCGCACGGTCATTTTTTTTCAGAGCTTTATTATGTCTGTCAATTTAAAATTCTAGTGCTGTAAGGAAGAGTGAGTTTATGATGTGTGGTTAGGCGCACGGTCATGCATTTATCTCCTACTCTTAGTAGCTTGGTCAGAAAATGCACAATGATGCATATATAAAAAAAAAATATGCACAATATAAAAGAGCTGAAGTGGAGGTTTATTACTAAATCTCTAGGATAATCCAGGCATTTAGGGGTACATGAGCATCATTATTCATTCGTGATTTGCATTCAGACTTTACCCTGTAACCCCTTCAAGTCCTAGTGATCCTTGGTTTGGATGTTATTTATGTGAGGAGGAGATTATAATCACTTCGTAAGTTCATGGACTTTCTTGGATTCATTACTGTGTTAAATCTTGGTGGGTATGCAACACTCACAATTCACACACTCATCTGCATGAACTGAGTAAATTTTTGAATTCCCTTGAGAAAGCAGCTCGGAATTATGAGTTGCAAGTTGTCATTATGAGTTAATTTGAGTTTAAACTTGAGATTTTTGGAAGTCATATTGTGTTGTTGTTTTTATTTTGCTTTTCGTTTTTCTGGTCAGTGTTTTTGAGTTTTCTTTTGCTAAAGGACTAGCAAAAACCCAAGTTTGGGGGTGTGATAATTCCATAAAATAGAATTATTATAGCTCCAATTATGCTTTATCTGGCTAGTTCTTAAGTCATTTTTGCATGAATATGTATCATATTCTCTAGTTATTTATTAATTTTAGTTAGTGTCAAAGTTATAGTTTTATTTAACTTCCTAGCATGTTTTTAGCTCATTCATAGTCCCTTTTTGAGTGATCTTGAAGGTTAGAGCATTAGGAGGGTGAAGAAGGAACTAAACGGGACAACACAAGTGCTGGAAAAGCTCTCTGACCAGCCAGCGCCCAGCGCCAGCATGGCAGAGAGGAACTTCAGCACCCAGCGAGCCAGCGCCTAGTGCCAGAAATCCAGCGCCCAGCGCCAGCCATCCAGCATCAGAACCTGTCTTGTCTTCATTGGCTAGCGCCCAACGCTGGCTTCATTGCTGAGGTGTCTTTCCACCATTCTCTTGGCCATAACCTACCTATAAAAGGAACAAGAGGGAGAAAAGAAAGAAAATCCGGAGGAGAGCCGTCAAGAACAAAGAAGAGGAAGGAGCTAGAGCACTTTTGGAGGATTCAACCCATATTTCATCTAGTTTTTCTTCTTTTCTCTCTTAATGAACTCTATTTCTCTGTATTTCTCTGTTGTAGCTATGAGTAGCTAAACCCCCTTTAGTTAGGGGTTTGATGTAGCTAGGTTTGGATGAAGTTTTATTGTTGAATGAAGTTATTTTAATGCAAGTCTCTTTGTTGGAGTAGATTTTACCGCTCTTAATGCCTTTAAATGCTTAGCTACCATTTGAATGGTTTATTGACTCATGTTGATGCTAGGGATAGTAAGATATGAATATGCTCTTGTAATTTCTTCCATAACTCAAGTTAATCTAGGAATAGATAACTTAGTTTATGTGGTCTTGAAGTAATTTCCTAGAGCTTAATCACCTAGACAAGTTAATTGTACCAAGGAATTGGGCAATTAGTTGGGATAGGGAGGATTGCTTCTCCAAGGGATTGGGTTCAATCAAATTATGGAAATTGGCCAACAACAAAGGATTTGTAGCTAAGATAATGTATTCTTCAGTAATTCAAAGGTTGTTTTGTCTATGAAATAACCGGAGTCCAAACCAAGTGAAATTAACCCCTAACTTTCTTTATTTCCTTGTAAATCTCTTCAACCATAATTTCTGCCAAGTTGTTGAGACTTATTAGCTAGCTTTAGTTATTTGATTGTTCATAATCATTTAGATATATCTTTCTCCAAACCAAAACATTTATCATTCCAAATAGAATCATTGTTAGTGAGATTGGTACTTGCTAACGTCAAATCCCTGAGGACGATACTCTACTCACTTTTATATACTACTTGTGTGGCCCGGTATACTTGCCGGTAGCAAAATCCACAACAGGCGTAATGAAGCATTTGTAGAAAACACCTTTAAAACTAAAATAAATATGAGGTCTTAGAATTCCAAAAACTAATGAATTTTTTTAATTAAAATATAAGTGGAGGAGAAAATGTTAGAAAAGGTGAAAAGAGAAAAAATAGTCAAAGGCAAGGTGATAATAGAGCTACATATCCTTCATGTAGAATTTGCAAGAGGAAGAGCCATCAACAAAAAGATTGTTGGTTCTAAGGCAAGCCACAATGCAAGAAATTTAGGCACATGGAGAAAGATTGTCGCGTCAAAGATACTCATCATGCCAACTATGTGGAAGAAAGTGAGAAGAATGAGAAGTTGTTCTTCACCAATTAAGGCTTGTCCAAGAAGACACATGGCATGTGGTTCCTAGATAGTGGTTGCAAAAATCACATGATACCATACAAGGACCTCTTCTCCAAGCTAGATACAAATTTTCAATCAAAAGTCAGATTAGGGAATTATGAATTCCTTGAGGTGAAAGGTAAAGGAACAGTGGCTGTGGAGACAACAAAGTGTACGCAATATATTCATAATGTGTTGTTAGCTCCTACCTTAGCACAAAACCTTCTTAGAGTTGGACAAATGATGCAACACGAATATACACTACACTTTGAGGGAGACACATGCATTATCTATGACAAGAAAGACAAAAATCTCATCATTGCCAAAATAAAAATGAGAGAATACTATGATTTTTCTATTTGATGGAGATAAAATACCGCCATGAAGGCTCAAATTGATGATTCATGGCTATGGCATCGAAGATTTGGCCATTTCAACTATCATGGCCTAAGCATTCTACATCAAAAAAATATGATGAGAGACCTCCCTAGCATCAAAGACCCTAAAGGAGTTTGTGAAGGTTGTATGCTTGGTAAGCAACACCAACAATCTTTTCCTTCTTGGCAATCATGGAGAGCCAAAGATGCACTGGAGCACATCCACACAGATATTTATGGGCCGATGAGGACACCATCACTCACCCAAAATAGGTACTTCATTCTTTTCATTGATGATTATACTAGAATGACATGAGTTTATTTTATGTGTGAAAAATCTGAAGTTCTCAAGAATTTCAAGAAATTCAAGCAACTAGTGAAGAACAAAGTGGCTGTCACATCAAGACACTCAGAAATGATCGTGGCAATGAATACACTTCAAAAGAATTTGACAAAGTCTGTGAAGAAGGAGTTGAACGCCAACTAACTGTTGGATATGCGCTTGAGCAAAATGTAATTTCAAAATGAAAGAATAGAATTGTTATAGAGATTGTGAGATCAATGTTAAAGGAGAAATGACTACCAAATACATTATGGGCTAAAGCAGTTTACATTGTTGTTTAGCTATTAAATAGGTGCCCAACTAAAGCCATCCAGGACAAAACACCTGTATAGGCTTGGAGCAGAAGGAAGCCATCTGCAAAGCATCTAAGAGTTTTTGACTGCATATGCTATGTCCACATTCCATATCAGAAAAGGAGCAAGCATGATGAAAAAACTAAAAAAGGAATCCTTTTGGGATACATTATAAAATCAAAAGGATATCGAGTTTACAGCTTGAAGTCCAAGAAGCTCCTCATTAGCTAAGATGTGGAGTTTGATGAAAATACTACATGGAATTGGGAAATAGAGAAAGTTGAGAAGAACACATACATGCTTATCCATCAATTAACTACACCAAGCCAAGAAAATGATAATGAAAATACTGCTACTCCAAGTTCTCCACCTACTCCAAAGACATCTCCCATACAAGAATTATCATCTCTAGAATCTCAAAGAAACATAAAATCACTAAGAGGCATATTTGAAAGATGCAACTATGTAATGATGGAACCTGAAAGCTTTGAAGCAGCTACAAAGCAAGATGAATGGATAAAAGCTATGGAGGAAGAAATCAAAATGATCAAGAAAAATGAGATTGGGAGCTAATTGAAAATCCAAAAGACAAAGAAATTATCGGCATAAAATGGGTTTTACAAAACAAAAATCAATCTGGATGGTTAAATATCGAAACACAAGGAAATACTAGTTGCCAAAGGTTACTCACTAGTACCTGGCATAGATTATAATGAAACATTCACTCTAGTTGCACAACTTAACACTATAAGAGCTTTGATAGCTCTAGCAGCCCAAAAAAGATTGAAGATTTATCAACTAGACGTGAAATCATTGTTTCTGAACGAAATTCTCGAAGAAGATATCTATGTAGAGCAACCACAAGGGTTCAAGGTAGAAGGTGAAGAAGACAAAGTGTTGAGATTGACGAAAGCTTTCTATGGATTAAAGCAAGCACCGCAAGCTTGGTTAGCCAAATTGACAAATACTTCATGGATCAAGAATTCATGAGGAGTAAAAGTGAGTCAACTCACTAGATTAAGACCCAAGGTAATTCCAATACTTTCATAGTTTCTTTATATGTGGATGATCTCATTTGTACAGGAAACAATGAGAAGATGATCAAAGAATTTAAAGATGACATGATGAAGACGTTTGAGATAACCGGCTTAGGTCTGATGCACTATTTCCTTGGTATTAAGATTGTACAAGATGGAGATAGGATATTCATCTCACAAAGGAAGTATATAGAGAATCTTTTGAAGAAGTTCAAAATGCTTAATTGCAAGGTAGTTGCTACTCTACTGGTGAACAATAAGAAACAACAGAAAGAAGATGGATTCGAGAAAGCGGTCGCTTCGCTATACAGAATTCTAATCAGAAGCCTCCTATATCTAGTACCTACAAGGTCAGACATCATGTATGCAACTTGTCTCCTATCAAGATTCATGCAAAGTTTGAGTGAGAAGCATTATGGAGCTGTGAAGAGAATTCTAAGATACCTGCGAGGTACGAAAAAAATTTGGCATACAGTACAAGTTCATTGATGGTGCAAGACTATTTGGATATACAGATAATGATTGGGGTGGCTCAGTTGATGACATGAAGAGCACCTTAGGATATGCATTCACACTTGGAATGGGAATATTCTCTTGGACATAAAAAAAGCAAAAGACAATGGCTCAATCATCCACCGAGACAAAGTATATTGTAGCAGCAAGCACCACCAATCAAGCCATTTGGCTAAGAAAAATTTTCAAAGACATGAGAGAACGGCAAGAGGATGTTACTAAAATTTTCTGTGACAATAAGTTTGCTATTGCAATTGTCGAAAATCCAGTCTATCATAGTAGGACAAAACATATCATGATCAAATATCACTTCATAAGGGAAGCAATATTAGAGAAGAAAATCAAACTTTAAAACTGCAGCACGGAGGAGCAGCTAACTGACATTTTCACTAAGGTACTACCAAGAGCAAAATTTGAAATGCTACAAGGCATGCTTAGAGTAACAGATAGTGTGCTAAGGAGGAGTGTTAAACAATAGCACACCTTTCTTGATTATTCTAGAAATATCCAAATAGCTGAAGAAATTCACTGCCATTTAGAAAGAGCTCTTTCTCTAAAAGCTTCATCACTGACATACTAGAAGAAGCACACCACAGCCAATCCAGAACAAAGAAGAAATATCAAGCAAAATATCAATAAAACTAATTAGAAAAATCTAAAATGAAATGTAAAAAGAAATCACAGAAAACTCAAAATTGCCATTTAGGAGACTTCTTCATTAGGCGGTGTAAAGTGCCTACATCATCATGTATACGTTGCTGACATAAGCTAAAGGGCTAAACCCGTTACGTCATCAACCTTCTCTAACTCGTTTTCAGCTATTCCATAACTCCTTCATGTCACTATCATTTCTCACCATACCCACCCATCTATTAATCACATATATACACATACACCATTTCTATCCTTCCCATAAATTAACACTTCCTTCCAGGCTCAATTCTTTGGATGAGATTTATATGATTGGGTTGAGAATAATCTTATGCAAAACATGGGTGATAAAGGCAAGCTGTGGAGTTTGGTGTGGGCGGTTATGGCTTGGATGATTTAGAAGTGGCGAAATCTTTCCTTGTTTGAGAATAATTTTAAAAAACCTACATACCCTTGCTTGGTGATTTATAGGTACATTGAGGAGTTGGATTTTGATGGGGCTGATTTGGGAAAAGAAGACCAGCAAGTTCAATGGTACAAACTAGAGGTGAGTTGGTTGAAAGTTAACTCAGATGATGCATCCAAAGGGAACCCAGGTCTAGCTGGTTATGGTGCACTCCTACGAGATGACAATGGTGATTGAGTAGCTAGAGTAATGCGTAATTTAGGTTATGCTACAGCTTTTTGTGTTGAGCTCTGGGGTACTTTGGATGGGTTGGAGATGGCATGGAGGCTTGGATATTGGAGAGTTATTTTAGAAAATGACTCTTTGGTGCTAGTGCTATGGTTATCTCACATGGAGGATGGTTATGGAAGGAATGGACAGCTGTAGATGAGGCTGCAAAGAATCTTGCAAAAAGACTGGATAGTGCAAGTGAGGCACATAGTTAGAAGTGGGAACAAGTGTGCGGACTAGTTGGCTAAGTATTGCCTATCCTAAGAGGCAGGGGTGGTGCACCTAGCATCTCCTCCAATTAGATTATTGCATCTGTTAATTGCTGATGAATTGGGGAACAATTTGCCCCAGGGTCTAATATTGTAGTTTTCTTTCTTTTCCTTTGGGTCTTTGGCCCCATTTTTATACCAAAAAAAAAAAAAGATTTTGAAAACCAATGGCCAAACAACTATTTGCCCTAGTTGTCAATGACTTGTATTCTTGTATCTTGGTGAAGGGAAAGAGTTTGAACCCTCACTTGTTCTTTAAAATTTAATAGTTGGTTATGACATTGTAATTACAAAATCGGCTGGGTTAACGCGGTTTGATATTAGGTTTTGGGAGCATTGGTTTTTATCTCTACTCTCTTCAATTCCTTTTATGTTTTGAATTCTATATTTGCTTATATTCTTTCTTACTCTTATAACATGGTTTTACATTATATTTGTGGTTGTTTAATGATTGCAATAATTGTGAAAAAAATACAAACAAATGTGGCAGTTTTTTTGGTTGAAAGGAAATTCGTTAAAATAACCTAAGAGCATGCAAGAGTTCTTGGATGGGATCTCATGCCCCATTACATTTGCTAAAAACCCCAAAGACACAAAGGAGGGAACTTCATTGGAATTACACAAAAGAATCATGCCCATTCACAAGTATTGTCCCTCTGTCCAAAGCACTAACAACAAACTTAGCTAAACTATCCATAACCATGTGTACTTCTCTCAAGACATTCTGAGCTTCAATCTATTGAATATTTTGGAGCATTGAGGTGGGAAAAGTAGATATTATCAACTTGATATTGCCACTTGCAATAAAGAGTAACCATTCCTACTAGCTATGCTACACCCAATGTTTAAACTCTATAACTCTGCAAGAAAAATGATTCTAGTGCTAAAAAATTGGAGAATCCTAATTTCAGTTCCTATTGAAGAAAATTACTAGATCTATTAATCTGATCTATAGCATATATAGTATGTAATCTCAAAAATAAATAAGACATAGTTAAAGGAATACCTGGCACAGATAAAAAATCCATTCTTGCAGTAGAAACACCAATTGAACATAGGAACACACGTTAGGGTTATGTCACATTCAATGTGTGTTTGTGTAGTAGAGATATTATTTTTTGACCCTAAATGTGTAATTTCAATGAGGCAGTTGTTAGAAAATCTAGAAATTATACACCACACTAAAGTATGGTAGGCCTAGGATCAAATAAGCAATCTATATGGAAAATATTAGAGAGAGAACAAGAAATGACTGAAATGACTTTCTATAATTTTGAATATTCTTGTCTTGGTTGATGCCTTTGAGACTCATACAACATCTCCTTATATAGTACTTTTAATTGTAATTGTAACTAGAGCAATTACATAGGGCCTTATTATTTCTAATAACTAGTGCCTTAATACCTGAATTCACTAAAGAGTTACAATGTAACCTATAACTATTAACATATGATTTAACTTTGTAACCCTCCTATCTTAACTTTGTAACTCATGACATTATTTCTAAGTCAACTTCTAACATTCCCCTTAATTCTAAAAGTTCTAAAGCACCAAGTTTATCATGAAAGTGAAAGAACTTGTCTTGAGAAACTACCTTTGTGAAGATGTCTAAAATTTGATCTCCGGTCTTGCAAAACTTCACCTTAATCTCACATTCTTCAACCTTCTCTCTAATGAAATGAAACCTGAGCTCAATATGCTTGGAGCGTTTGTGAAACACTGGATTTTTAGTCATAGCAATAGAAGACATAAAAAAAAATTGTAGTGGGGAAAACTTGATCTTACTTCATATCCCTCAAAATTCTTCTTAGCCATATAGCTTCACAAATTGCACTTGTAATAGCAATATATTTTGCTTCTGCTGAGGATAAGGCTATGGTCTATTGCTTATTTGAAGAACATGAAATAGCCTTACTTCCTAAAAAGAATACGTAACCAAAAGTACTTTTTCTATCATACAATGAACTAGCCCAAACCCTATCAATGTAACCAACCAATTTGTTGTCTTCTTCACCTTGGTATAGAATACCAAATGATTTTATGCCTTTGATATATCTTAGAATCCTCTTGGCTGCTGCATAATATTTCTTGCTAGGCTCACTCATAAATCAAGAAATAATACTAACAACATAAACAATGTCAGGTCTTGTATTTGTGAGGTAAATGAGTGATCCAACAAGTTTTTTGTTTAAAGTCTCATTTGCCTTCTCTTCACTATCATTCTTTGAAAGTTTCTCATTAACAACCATGGGAGTAGGAGTTGATTTACAATCTTCCATATGAATCTTCTTTAACAAATTTGCAACATATTTTTCTTGAGAAAGAAAAATTCTCCCATGTTCTTGCTTCACTTGCATGCCAAGAAAATACTTCGTGAGTCCTAGGTCTGTCATCTCAAAATGACTCATCATTGTCTTCTTGAACTCTTCTAACAAGCAGTCATTAGTTGCCATGTAAATCAAATCATCAACATAAAGACAAACAATGAGGAAGTCATGAGCACCTTGAGTTTTGACATAAAGGGTTGACTTATTTGGGCTTTTATGCAACCGTTTTTTCTTCTTTTTTTTTTTTTTTTTAATTTTTTTTACTAAAAATAGACATCAATCTTGTTGTTCCAAGCTCTTGGAGCTTGCCTTAGGCCATATAAAAGCCTTATGAAGTTGATACACCTTGTCTTCTTGGCCTTGAATTATGTATCCTTCTAGCTACTCTACATACACTTCTTCAAGCTCTCCATTTAGAAAAGATTACTTCACTTCTAGTTGATAAACTAGAAGCTTCATTTGAGTAGTAAGAGCTAAGAAGGTTCTTATCGTCTCCATTTGAGTGACAGGGGCAAAAGTTTCATTGAAATCTATGCCCAATTGCTGAGTGTATCCTTTTGCAACAAGTTTGGCCTTATGCTTTTGAAGCGAACCATCTTTATTAAACTTGGTTTTGAACACCCATTTAAAGCCAATAATGTATTTGTCTCTTGGCTTTTCAACAAGATGCCAAGTTTGATTCTTCTCAATCATCTTCATCTCTCATCCATAGCTTTCCTTCATGCCTCCTCTTTTGATGCTACTTCAAAGCTTTGTGGTTCATAAGCAATGAAGACAACATTGTTGTAAATGTCAACCAATGATCTAGTATTTCTAGGAGGTGAATTTGTAGTTGTATCAACTATTAATTCTTGGTTAGAATGAGCAACTTTTTGAATTTGAATAGGCAATTCTGTTTGAACAACATCTCCATTTTTTTGCTCCCATGCCTTTGTTTAATAAAAACTCACATCTCTAGAAACAGTCAGCTTCTTTGTTCTTGGATTGTATAGGCGGAAGCCTTTTGGATTAATTACTATTCCAAGGAAAATATATTTCTCCTTTCTCATCTAACTTTTCTCTGTCTTAGGATGAATGAAATGATAAGCCACACATCCAAAGATTTTTAAGTGATCAATATTTGGTTTTCTCTTGTACCATGCTTCATATGGTGTCACATGATCAAGAGCTTTAGTTGGAGACCTGTTAAGAAGATAAATTGTAGTGTGAATAGCCTCAGCCCAGTAGTTGTTAGGAAGCCCTTTCGCCTTCATCATGCTTCTTGCCATTTTAGCAATGCTTCTATTGTTCCTCCCAACCACACCATTTTGTTGTGGACTTCTACTAATAGTAAGTTGTCTTTCAATGCCCTTTTCTTTGCAATAATCAAGGAAGGGCTTGTATATAAACTCTTCACCACAATCAGTTCTAAGAGTTTTGATTTTCAGCCCAATTTGTCTTTCAACTAAGGCCATGAACTCCATAAATTTTGAGAAAGCTTTTGATTTCTGTTCAAGGAAGTAAACCCATATCATCCTTGAATAATCATCAATAATGAGAAGAAAATACCTCTTTTCTCCAAGTGATTGAGTCTTTGTTGGTCTCCAAAGGTTTGTATGGATAAGATCTAGAGGTTCTTTTGACCTCCATGAAGAGTTTGGTAAAGGCAATCTATGCATCTTGCCATAGACACATCATTCACATACTTTGCTGCTTGCTTCTATTAAGGGAAGATCAATCACCATCTCCTTTTGATGAAGCTGTTTCAAGTTTTGGTAATTTAAGTGACCATATCTACAATCCACCACATGAATGCACTAACTTCTTTAGCCTTGAGATAAAAGTTTCTTCCGTTCTTCATGAACATTGGAAAAACTTTGTTTTGAGTCATTGGAATTGTTGTGATCAGCTGATTATGTTTCTTGTCAAAGATCTTGCAACCTTAGTCATCAAAGTTCAACTCATATCCTTTTTGAATAAGATGCCCAACACTCAAGAGACTTTGAGATAAGGAAGGAACATAATAAACATCTTTGATTAGCTTTGAATTACCTCCCTTAGTTTGGACAGAAATTTCTCCTTTTCCCTCAACAATCACGGCCTTTCCATCTCCTAGCATCACGTTGGACTTGAAATTCTCATCTAAGGAGACAAAATTCTCCTTGATTCCAGTCATATGATTGCTGCAACCACTATCAACATACTATACCTCATCTTTTTTCTTGTGAGGAGTTGGCAATATAGAAAACTTTCTCCAAAGTGCCTTCTATGAAATTGGCTTCATTCTTCTCCTTCTTTGGACAATCTCTCACTTTGTGATCTAAGTCCTTGCAGCTAGTACATTCTCTAAACCATCAATTATTGCTATCATGGTTATCTTTCTTCCAAATGGAGCATCGAGGAGTGGTCTTGTCATTATTTCTTGGCCTATCTTCGTTGGATCTTCCTCTCCCACACCCTCTACTTTATTGTCCTCCTTTCCTTTGTGGATATTGATAGGTTTTCTTCTTTCTTTCTTCATCTTTCTTTTCTGAAAAAATTATCTTCAATTGAAATGCTTGCTCCAAAGGTTGTTTCACCCTTCATATTTTTTCTTCAAGAGCTTCTAGAGTGCCCATTAGTTCAAAAGTAGTGAGTACGGAAAGATCTGGGGATATTTCTAGTGAACCAATAATAGAATCCCATTTTGGTGGCAAGCTTCTAAGAACTTTTTTAACAACCTTTTCCTCTTTAATAGTATCACCATAACTCTTAATTTGATTAATAATTTCAGTCACTCTATTAGAGAATTCACACACCTTTTCATTTTCCTTCATAGCCAATAGTTCAAAATCTCGCCAAAGGTTCTGTGGCAAGATAGAAATCACCTTCTCTGAGCCTTGAAATTCCTTCTGCAAGACATCCCATGCTTCCTTGGCAGTAGTAATGCCAAAGATTCTTGGATAAATAGTTTCACCCATGCCTTGTTGTATGTAGTGGAGAGCACTAGCATCTTTCTTCACAGTCTCCTTGTATGCTTTCAATGGGTTGGCTTGCAAGGTGGATGGATCTTGCTTCTTATATCTATCCTCTACTACTTCCCAAAGATCTTGAGAAAAAAAGAGGGCTTTCATTTGACTACTCCAATAGTCATATTGTTCACCTTCAAAGATGGGAACTTGGATTGAGGAGAATTGAAAAAGGGAAATAGGTTTTGAAGAAGAGGCCATATAGATCTAACAATGAGCAAGCTTTGATACCAATGTTGGAAAATCTAGAAATTATGCACCACATGAAAGTATGGTAGGCCTAGGATCAAATAAGAAATCTAGATGGAAAATATTAGGGAGAAAACAAGAAAAGGATTGAAATGACTTTCTATAATTCTAAATATTCTTGTCTTGGCTGATGCCTTTGAGACTCATACAACATCTCCTTATATAGTACTCCTAATTGTAACTGTAACTAGAGCAATTACATAGGGCCTTATTATTTATAATAACTTGTGCCTTAATACCTGAATTCATTGAGGAGTTACAATGTAACCTATAACCATTAACATATGATTTAACTTTGTAACTCATGACATTATTTCTAAATTAACTTCTAACAGCAGTCACTCTATATATAAGTAGAGAGCAAGGGCCTCTCTTTGTGTTCACTATACAGGCTAACCTACCCAACACAATTGATCGCAGTGGACTATAATATGCTCCAAATATATTTAACACTTATTAATTTGGGTTTTATATAAAATATAATTGACTATGTTAGTCTACTACGATGAAATCCAACACCCATTATTGTCTCTAAGAATACCACTTGTACTATTTTCCCTGCAGATTTTTTTGGTAAAATATTTTTCCTGTGTTTAACAAAGGCAGCTGTTGCATAACACAATTTGGCCAAAATGCAGTTGGGTGTCCCTTGTAACCACAATTTAAAATATGCAATTCAAAAAATTATGTCTATAACACCTACTAGTATTTATCAATTATTAAAATGGTTTTTTTTTTTTTTCACAGTTCAAAGATGAAAAGTTCCCATAGACTAGTTTACATATCATACTATGCATCTTTCAAATATTCAACTAAAAATCAGACGTGTAAGTGCAACATATATATTCTGAGCCAAGAATGCAGAATATGATAAGGAAGTCCACATAAAATCCTTTTCATTTCTTTTTTCTCCCTCGATGACTCAATACTAATCTACATAACACTGCGTAGCACTGACTTATCGAATCAAACACTAGGATGTGTCTTAGTCTAACAATTAAATTGAACAATATAAGCTGTCTCCCACTCCAGCTCACAGCTTTGACTTCATATCGAAGGCATAGTTTGTAAGACGTTCTCATCCACATTCAATCTTCCTCCACCTTCCCCTCTTTCTAGGTCTCTTCAACTCTAGTCACTCCTTTTTTTCATTCTAAATCTTAGGTTCTTTGCACTCTTCTATAATCTTTCAGGCTTTCCAATATGGATTTGTGGTTACAATTTTGATAATTGGACTCTTAATGTTGGCAAAAGTCACAAATTTGTTTCTCGACCAGTTATGATAAAGAAATGTAACTTTTTTGTCAGAGCTAAAATATTTACGTTATATATTCATATATGTTTTTAAGAAACTATCATATGAAAAGAGCATTCATTTAAGTTGTCAATAATACCATCATAATAACATCACATCCACCAAGAGCAGACATACTAGGATTTGATCTTGGTACTGAGAACCTCCAAAATCTTAAAGGCTGGGTAAAAAATGTAACTAGATTGTGATGAAAGGTAAATTCCGATCTTTTTTTGTGGTACATTGTGATAATTTAATTAAGTAAATAAAGCATTTAATTTTCCATCCTAATTATATATTTTTCAGATCGGTATGTAGGAGCTTAAAGCTTTGTTGAAGAAAGTTGTAAAAATTATATAGTTATACCGATGTAACAGTATTATATAATTTTTTTTTTTTGGTTATTGGAGATAAANGTAAGAGTATTATATAATTTTTTTTTTTTGGTTATTGGAGATAAAACTTCAACCGGTTGTACAAGTAATATATGTTAGATGATCAAAAACTTGACATCTAGCATCACTCAAATTGTATATTCTAATTCATATGCCAATTATTTAGCAAGATATCATCCTTCCCACAAAACTTTTTAAATTTCTAAATATTTAGATGATTATAATATATCACGTCTTAATATGTCTTGAATTTTGTTTTGATTAGAAATTAATTATTGCAACGTGCTCGGAAAGAGAATGGGAGTACATAGAGCAAAAGTATATCGGAATGACAAAATTATTGCTAAAATATATTATCACTATATTTACCATTAATATTATCATGGAATAGTCCAATGAAAATAACTAAACAGTAATTAAAACTTGTAATAACCATTTGTTTTCCTATAATTCCATTAAAAATTATGTATATATGTACATAGATGCTTCCCATGTGGTAATAAGATGACATATATGTAGAAGTTGATATAATTATATATTAGATTGCAACCAATGCTTCTTCTTTTTCATAGATGGAAAAGATAGGTCCAATCCCTTGGGTAAACACCTTTAGTTCTCACACTGAATTTAGACTGAAATTGGAAAATCTCTTTCTTATTAAGCTATCATTTAACTCCCTTTTCTTTTTTATTTACTATTTACTATTATAAACCAAATTACAACGTTATATAGAAGGAATACTAGTATACTAACATGAAGCATGATATGATATAGTTATCATGTATAATAATATTAATGTAAAACTTGGAAATATTCTACTTGTATTTTATCAAGCGTTCCTAAATAACAGTGAAATCTGAGCTATAAAAAGAAGTTCCGATGTTTTATTTGTGATGCTTATATAAAAAGACAACAAGAAGAAAGAAAAGACGGCATGATAAAACCAAAAAGAAACATCAAACATGCAAAGCTCTGAGCTATATGCTTTACATTGCCCACGTGAATTATCTTGTAGTATAGTTGGCATCATACTAGTTTTCTTTTCCGAAAGGCTACAAATTTACTAAAGTAGCATACCCTACTAGAGCATATTCTTTCTGTTGTCAGAATAAGGGTTGGACTATCAAATAGTTTCTCATGTGACATGAATAGTGAGTTGGTAAAATTCAAGCAATACATAAAAAAATAAAAAATGTTTAATTTGGGGTGGTTGCTACCCTACCACTCACTAAATGTGGGAGTATTGCTACTCCTGCCTCGACCCGGTGAATTTGAAGTGAAATTAATTTTTGATTTTAGTATTATTGTAAAAATATTAAAAAATTGAATCATTATATGAGTCAGAATAATTAATTTTTAATAAAATGTATAAATGAAGTAATTTTGACACTATAAAACTCAAATTTTATCATTTGTTTGGGTTTTTGATTCACACTGAGTTACTTAATTTTTCATAATTTTCACAATAGTTACCAAAAAATCAAGAGTTAGTTATGTCTTGAACCCCAGGAAAAAGTGGGGGCTAGGATAGCAAGCACCTTAATTTGGTCCAACTAAGTTTAAATTATATCAATTGTGAAAATATAAAGTAGTTTAAATCTAATTATTATCTAAATAACATTATCCAGACACATTTTTTTAGTAATGTTTGGATAATTTGTAAGAATTCTTTGGTTTGAACTTTTGAATCATTGTGTGAAAAAAGAAGAAGAAGACATTTCTGGTAAGATAGAGAACAAATTGGACACTAGGTTGCACTGTTGTCAGAGATATTTTCTACGTTCTGCCTAGTAAAATGACTAGATAAGCATATGTTAGGGTTATTTTTAGGTGAGAGTCCACCACCATCTATTGCTTCCCTTTACGAAAAAACATTCTTTTCTTTGACTACGGAGACAAGCATATTCGATTTCCATACAACCGACATTTTTCTTGTGTTGTTTGTTCTTAAAAGCATGTAATTTTCTTGTATTCTTGTGGATCAAATTGCAGCGTCTATTGGCTATATCTTTTGTGGGATGGGATAGTGCCTATCAGTGTAGAGAAAGGCTATCATAGAAGATATCATATGGTTTTTCTAGGCCCCAGAGATGGAGTTGGAGTCAACGGAATATAACTTAAAAGAGTCTTGGAGAGAATTTTCTAGAAGTTAAGTAATGGACATGAATGACAGAGGCTGAGTCAGAATATCATTTACTTGCCTTTGTCACCTTTTTTTTTTTTTTTTTTTTTTTTTTTTTNTTTTTTTTTAAAAACGAAAAGTTTAGAATGAGAGGAGTCTATCTCATTTCAAGACCAATACATGTCACAAGCCTCAACGAAAACTCAGAATAATATTTACAGATTGTCTACCAAAATTTTTTTTTTATAGTAGTAGAATTCAAACCTAGGCTAATTATACCTTATATAATGCTAGAGTTGTATATTGATACACATCGTCAGATCTGATTACTATAGCTGAAGTTTAATTGTCTAATCCGATAGTTCTCCGCTATAGAGTTCGAACAAATCGAAGTCTATAAGTAACAGAATTAGTGGACTTGCTACTCCCCAACACAGGTTGTATCAAAAATATATATCAATACACAACTATAGCATTGTGTATCATATAACTAACCGTAGGAAAATGATACTTACGAACATTTTAAAAAGAAGTGAAAGGTGCACAGTAAATTTGAATGGAATAAACTTTTAGTGGAGTCATATAAATTTTTTTACGAAGTTTAATTAAATGCAGATACTGCTAATGCGGATGCAATGGAGATTTAAAATAAATAGATTATAAAATGTCGTTCTCCTATACCATGACAAGATCGTGCGCATTGGGTGTAAACTGTGAAGATATTAGTGGTAGATCCCACTGGAGATTGTGTGGTCTCCATGGCTAACCTTTTTATATAGAGAACATAAAAGATTTCACCTCCCTAGAGTTGTATTGCCCCAGTATATATCTAGTTTCTTATCATGTTTCTCTCACTTGAGACTCTCCTATTCTTCCAAACCATTATCAGGAAGAGGGAAAATAAAGCACGAATAATAAATGTTCTTCCCATCAGAAAATAGCTTTCTTTTAGTTAATTTTAGGATAGGAACTAATTTTTAATACTTTTGGTAGTATAATGAAAATTGAACTAGATCAGCCAAATTCACAAAGGAATTTTAATCTTATTTCCACTCTCCATTATGAGTTTCATATGTAAATTACACGTAGATTTAATTGTTAAGCCAATAGTTAGGTATGATATAGTGGTGAAGAATTTGAGTATCATGAAGAAGGTTTTATGTTGTTATATATCAAGAAAAATATTAGCCGCACTTTTTAGACCATATAAATCAGTAATTTTGAAATAAGAATGTATTAACAATATGTTTAGAACATATGAATTATTTGAGGAATGATTCAGATCAATATTCGCAATAGGGTATTGTTTTTTTCCTGAAGGTCGTATTATTTTTTTTTTTTTGCTTCATTCCCTAATAGAACAAAAAATTCTCAGGCTTTCGGGCTTGGGAATTTTACCTTTAAAATTTTTAGCAAAGGAGAATATACTTTTAGCCAAAAAGGCTTGGAAACCTTAGGACCACATTTAAAATTTTCGATTAAGATTGTGATTTTTGTTTAAGGATTCATTAGAGGTTACATAACAAGGAGTAGTCTACTCCTTCTTATAATTCCACCCAACCCAGTTTCAATGAGATTTGAACAGTGGACCTCCACAATGAAATGCCCAGTGCTCAATCATTGAACTGTTCTATTGGCGACTAAGGTTGTGTTGATACCACTGTGCTCTAAGCACTCAAAGTTTTACATCAACTGAAATCAAAGTAGTCTGGTTTCTTTTAAGGATATACACTCAACAAAGATGTTTTAAGATATCCAAAGAACCAATCCAACAACAGAGATTTGGTCAAGAACTAACTCTAAATTGCAACATTATAAGAGTCTCTCAACTTGGATGCCACTATCCACTGAGAACAAAGTCCCACATTAAGTTAGGATGTTTTTGATACTTAATAGGAGATTCGCTCCCTCCCACCACTCCCCCTGTATGACACATTTTGAGGCCTAACCCAATCGATGAAAAAGCAGACAATAACTCAGGTAAGCTCAAGGATTACCATCGAACAAAACTCAATCTTAATAGAAAGGACATAGTCTAAAACAGAAAAAATAAGGATATTACCAATAATTTTCCATTATAGTAGAAATATGCAATGTATGATTTGCGTTGCCATACTATTATTTACAGTTGCATACATAGAATTGATTTAATTGCAGCTTTAGAAATGAGAGCATTGTACTGTAAGTCAAAGTAAGATTTGTTCAGATGTCCATTACTCTGTAACAAGAATGGTACAGCTAACAAAAGCACATTAAATTCAACTGCCCTCTAGTTTTTAAAATCCTAGTGTATCTGATTCCAAAAACTTGGTGTTTAATATACAGGAGTAACACAGTACTCCTGTGTTTCTGTATCACTAAATTCCTAATTGTACATACATGTTATGAGGGAATAGGAAGTGGGAGAAAAGTTAAAACCCCAAATTGAATAAACTTAGTTAATATGTACACCAAAGAGCCTCAAACCTTTTTGTGCATTATGTGAAGAATGCAATGCACTCAGTTCCTTTCCATCCTTGGTTTCTTTGTCATGATCTTCATCTTCTTCTACTTCATTGAAACTGAAAACATTTCCCAAATTATTTTTCAAATCTCTCTTCATCCCTCCAAAGCAATTCCTTCTCTCATCTCCATTATAGATTACATCAATCAAAGAGAAAACTTGGCCCCCTTTTCCTCTATTTGCAGGCTCACAAGTATAAAATACAATAGTATCCTTAGCCCTCAATTTTTTATCCTTCACAAACCTATTCCACCCCCTTGTGAAGACAAAACTCTGACTGCTCCTCCAATAGCAATACCGGAATTTCCATGATCTCCTGAGCTTGTCATAAAATACAAGCTCAGTGTCACCAACTCCACCATTTTCCATCTCATTATTATTCTCTTCCTCAGTGCCACAAACATAAGGAAAATACCTAATAGCATGCTTTTTAGGGATGACAAGCCTGTTGAGCTTCCCCACATCGCTTGGTGTTAATTCCTTTTGAAAAAGTTGGCTGCAAGAGAGTTTTTCATCTCCATTCACCCTTATTTGCTTAATAATGGTTCCAATGCCTTCGCCGTGTTGAGTTTGAATATTCCTAAGAAATGTAGCAAATTTTGATTGATAGGTGCCATCTCTAATCATGCTAAGCACTGCTTCTGTGCTATAATGGCTTTGAAAATGAGGTTCTTGAACTGTTTGATGGTTCCATGGGAAGTTTCTGTGGCTCTCCCTGCTTCGAAGTTTGATGGTGGCGCTGTCATAAGCCATAGCGGCTTCTCTTTCAGATTTAAACGTTCCCAACCAAATTCTGTGGTGATTTGCATATATTTGTGCACCCCAATGCCCATTTTGTTGAGGCACAACGCCTTTGAACTTTTGCAGGTCTACATCTTCGTACCTCACACGTTTTGCTGCATGAAATGCAAAAGTGACATCATTGGAATCTGAAACCTCCTTTTCATTTATCATAACATTTGAAATCATGTTTAAATCATCTTTTTTTCCTTCTAAATCTGAAGGAAAAATAGATAGCTAGGCTTTTTGGTTTAATCTTCGAGAACCAAAATTTAGAAGAGGGATTGATGGAAAGATCACAACAGCTAATGGAAAGAGAGAAAATCTACAGATATTAATGTAAGAAGAATTTGAGCAAAATACAGCTACTGATTTAAGGAGAAAATCTGGCAATTACGATATTCTGTGGCACGAAAATGGCAATTACCAAAACTAGACTATATTTGGCAGTACTAACAACTCAGTTAAGAAACCGAACTGCGTACTTGAAATAAAATTTAAGTTGGAACTGTCTGAAGTGGCTTTGCCTAAATTTAGGTAATAGGTAATCCATTTCCTGGAAACTTATGCATGATTCATTTAGTGCAGCATCTTGTTGGTTACATCAAACATGCGTGTGCTGGACTTTTCTCTGTATCCAACCAAAAACTTTTAGGTACAATGGGAATATTACTACCACAAACACAAAAAGGTAGGCTCCATCTGTAGAACACACATGTGAGACTCACCTTTTTTTTTTATATAAGAGTACTACTCCCAATATAACTAAGTATTTTTTTGTTCCAAACAATATTATTTGGGTTGACAGCCACTTATTATTGTAGTTTTTTTTTTATGACTANTATTGTAGTTTTTTTTTATGACTAGGTAGGTCATCTATGCTCCAAAAATTTCACTATCAAAGCACTTGCAGCTATAACTTTATACAGTTACATATTGTTATGTTCTATTACATGTTTTATGGTGTGGTAAAAAAAATTTCTTGTCCCTAAGGATAAAATATTTACATTATAAGTAAATAAATATTTATTATATCCATTATAGGAAGATCATCCACTAATTACAAAAATAGAATAAATGCAAAATTAAGAGAAAAGCTGCCAAGTTTAAAGTTGACACTTGATAATCTCAACTACATTAAATACTAAGTACATGACCAATTGATCTCTATTACTCATGGAAAATTGTTGCTTATCATGAAAAGCTCTGGCTGAGCATACTCTAATTAATACAACTCAAACAAAGATTGTGCATAAATTCAAGCTTTGAAACGGCTTTTTATGTTAAAAGGTCAAAATGATTCCTTTTTTAATTTTATTTTACTTTAATGACAATAGTATTATCGGGTCAATTTTCGCATACTGAGACTAAGTTCTTCCCAGAGCAATCTCAAGGGCACCCCCCTCCCCCCCCAACACACACACACACACACATTGGTTTAGATAGATCTATTACATCCTTACTACCAGACTAAACCATTAGGGCTAAAGGATTCCTTTATGTTTACCTAATAACAATCCATTTCGTTGAACTCTTGTTAATTGCACCAAAAATATTTGTTGGTCTTTTCTATGATAGCCAACAACAATTTTATTTTTGTAATCCGAAGGTAGTTTTCCAAAAAAAAGAAAAAAAAAATGACCAGGATAATTTCCATGACATTAATGTTGCTTTCTAAATCGATTCACTCCACGTGTTTGTTGTCTTCTTCAATTATTTTTCTGTCTAAAATTATTGTTTTGTCTTCGCTTATAAACTGCTTTATTTTTTAAAAAAATTATTAGAAGTGTACACAAAAGAAAAAGATAAATGATAATTCAAAGATACTCCCCCCCCCNCCCCCCCCCCCCTCTTCCACAAGATAAGGATAAATATTGGTGCAACATATTATTTCATATATACATGAATTACTGTTCAAAGATTTTCTATTATTTCATCTATCTTTGTCACTGCTAGTATTGTTATCGTTATATCACAATTCCAATAATTTATTAGATTTCTCCCTATAGTGCTAATAATAGTAGAATTAATTGCATTGATGTCAAATTGAAGCTTTTTCTTTATTTCTCTACTGTAGCTGACTTTAACTAAATTTAGAAATTAAAATTAGAAAAGAACGAATAAGAAAAAAATAAATTAAAATAAAAAAAATCAGTAGTTCAGATAACCAGGTGGATAAGATTCTGAATGTAATAACAAAAAATCAAAATAATTTTTTTTCAAAGCCTATTAAACTTAGCTTAACACCACCCTTTAGACCTTAAGTTTAATAAATCAAAATAAAATTTGTATGTCAACTAGAATATCAAATTTATAATCTTTTTAGTATATCTTCAATTAATAGTAAAATTGAAGAATATTAATTTAATAGACTTTCAGTTGGAACCAATATATAACCCTAAAGTAAATGCGTCGTCCAACTTAATTAATGTTTATACTATTTCAATGTTTTTGTGCCAAATTCAATGTTCTTCTTCCTGGGTTGGCATTTTTCACCCTTTTCATGTGCCAAGCATGCGAAATCAACAGTTATATTATTCTAGAAGGTGAATTGCACTTTGTCACCTTTATCTTTAGGTCCATTGCATGTTTCTCTTTTTTTTCAAGTCATACACTTTACCTATGAACCTGGTAAACTCTATGTTATTAGGAAAAATCAATTGCACTGTCTTTTTATTTTATAGTTTGAGTTCTTTATAATTTTTTTGGTACACATAAGACTGCCTACAAATTATCTAAATCTCTTGTCACTAAATCACACTTAATTGTTTCATACTTAATTTATTATTGTAATTCTTTGATAGATACTTTCTTTCCTCATCTTAATGATCTGGGTCAATAAGAAAGCTTTAGATATGGAACACACCAATGGCCATGACGGAGAAAATAGAGCCTTAAAAAGGAGAATTTACGTGATAAATTATGAAAATCCAATTAGAAAAAATTGAATCCACAAATTTTCTCCTCCTGTGTTAAATAAAAAGACGTTTTTTTTTTTTTTTTTTTNAAGACTTTTTTTTTTTTTTTGAGTATATAAGGGCATGGAAGTTGGAAACCTACTTCCTGCTGCAAACTATTCAAACCTCTTTCTATTATACTGTACTAGTGGCTTATAAAATTTATGCAACTATTTTGTTTCATACATGTGATTTGTGAGACGCAATTTAATATTAAAAACTCTTATTTGCTTTCTTTAATTTGAAAANTTTGAAAAAAAAAAAATCATATTTGGAAATTAATTAAATAAATTTTTGGCTATATATGTGAACAATTTGTATAGAAGACATTTTCTTCGGTAGAAGCCGAGTCCTTAGTTGACTTAAACTATCTACCTTTTAATTCCAAACTTTTTGCCTATCAATTGTACTATATCAAATAGTCTTTGGTTGAGTGACACAGAAGTTATTATTAAAATTTTTAGATTTCGTGTTTCATTCTAGAATCATAGTCAAAGTATAAAAAAAAAATTAACACTTCATACGTAATATGTAAAATTTGATTGGTCAAATTTACTCTTTTATCTCCCTAATAATGTGACTAAACTGATAACTAACATACGAAAAACTTGTAAACTAGTATTCAACACTGAGAAAGCCTTGGAGCTATACAAGGAGTTTGTTGACGTTAATTGTGACACAAANATACGTAATATGTAAAATTTGATTGGTCAAATTTACTCTTTTATTTCCCTAATAATGTGACTAAACTGATAACTAACATACGAAAAACTTGTAAACTAGTATTCAACACTGAGAAAGCCTTGGAGCTATACAAGGAGTTTGTTGACGTTAATTGTGACACAAACACAAGCTTCTTTGCATTCTGAAATCGGACTATATTACTCAGTTATATTGTGCTCTCTCTTCGTCTCCAGAGTTAGTGTGAGAGAGGTTTTTTGAGCTAATATGATTTCACTTGTGTATCAAGAGGAAGAGGGTTGTGCTTTGCTTTTTGCAAACTGGTTTTGAGGTTTTGGATTGAGAGAACTCCAAAGAAGCACCTTAGCAGGGCTAAATTTTGCTCTTGAGCTCACTCGGGTACACAGATCCAAGATAAAAACACTTGAGTTTTGACCATAAATGACAAAAGGTTTTGATTCAGCGAATTGGGTGTGTTCTAACGCAAGATTGGTTTTTGTGATTGTTGGTTCTTCCTCTTTGCCATCGCCAGAATTTGACACAATCCCAGAGAAGTTTACGATTTCTGTCACCAAGTTTCGTAATAAAGGTTAGTTCAATTTATTTAGAATTTATGGGGGCTGCTATGGTACCGTTATTTTTGGGTTACCAGTACCCTTAGTTTTGGGCTAGCATTGTGACCACTGACCACTCATCATGATATTAATTTATTAATAACTAGCTCTAGTATGCCTTGCAGTATTTTTTTTTACTGCACAGTAACTTAAGTTATTCTCTTTTTTTTTTTTTTGTTTACCCACCGGTGTCCGGGCTTCGCCCGACTAATATGGTTTCGAGCCGGGAAGGACCACAAGGGCGGTAAAGCTCTCCCAACAGACCCAGCTGCATTCCCAATGGCTCAAACTCGAGACTCTTGGTTAAGCTAGAACAACTTCTTACCAGTTGATCTACACGCTTGTTGGTTCTTAAGTTATTCTCTAACTCATGGGTAAAGGACAGCTTTCCAATCAATTAATAGCTTTATTGAATAGTTAAATTTAATTAGAAAAGAAGGGTTTGCTTCCTTTCACTAAATTGAGTAATCGACTATAGTTTTTCAAGAATGCACCATGTGGCTGTGTAATACTACAACAGTCTTAGTCTTCTGTAGCAAACGAAGTGACCACCATAAGCAGAAAATTGCTTTAGCTGTGTACGTACTTACCAATAAGCATATTCTTAGCTCTCCATTTTTTATTTTTTTTGCTTTCTTGTATATTCCTCAAAAGGGTTTAGTATGTGAAACCTGAAATTGATGTTAAGTTTAAAGTTTGTATTCTTTGTACGGGGAGAAAAATTTAAGAAACTTAAACTCCAACAGATTTTTCCAAAAATAGTAAAAAACTTATTACAGACTTTCTCAGTGTGATTGAAAGATTGAATATCTTTCAGGTAACTCTAATTATGAATGGGATTGCATTGATATTCGGGCAAGTAGTTTGTTGACAAGTAAAAGAAGCATTTGATTAATTGACAACAACATTTAACAGAAAATAATATGCATGTAAGAACAACTAAAAAATTTCTTTCATAGGTATATAGTGTTTGTTTTTTCCTTTAATTTTTTTATTATTATTTTTTTGATATCTCGCATCATGATATTCTGCTAGACTCACATAAGAATCATCCTGTTAACTTGGATTTCCTTGGAAAATTTGTCCATTTACTGCTACATATGCTTGGTGATGAATTATCTATGGATTTTAAAAGCAATATTTACTACAAAATTCCAAAAGAATTGAAATTGAAGAACTCAGGTTAATTATCAAATATTTATGGAAAATAGAAACATGAAAAGGACTAGAAGAGATGGGATTCATTGTCTAAGTGGAAGAAAATTAAAGAGAAACCCCACTCCCACTGTCAGAGTTTTTATTGCAAAAGCGACCTAGTTTGTGGCACATATCTCTTGTATTAAGAGTTTAAAATTTCTCCTCTTCTCCTATTCACCACTATTCTCAGCCATATTGTCGCTTTCTCTCGTGTCTTTTCAATTCTAATCATAAAGTTTTCTATTTCTCTCTCTTAATTTTGGCTCAGCGATATCAATGATAAAGCAAAGTTTGAAAATGATATCCCTCTCTGTCCTTCTTGCCATGTTTCCCTATATATTGCATGCTATAACTCAACTATCATCAACCACTTTCTTTATATCTTTGATCTTCTTCCTCATCTTATACCAATTTTCTCACCTTCGTAAGTTCTTGTTTTTTGCAGTACCATCTTTTAGTAGCAGCACTTAATTATTTTCCCTAAAAGCATCCTACTTGAGAAGATTCAGTTTCACCATATGCTGTTTTGTTCCTGTATTAATTCTTCTCTTTTAAATTGTCAGAACTAATTTTTCCTGGTTTGTCATGCTATTTTTTATTTTTATTTTTTAAATGTTTGCTTAGCCTAAATGCTTCAATTCCTTTTTCTGGGCCATTTTGAGAGACAATTTTTTATCAAACCTTGTGTGATCACTTTTATTTATTTTTCTTTCTAGTATGAATTATTAGTCTTAAACAGATATGTAACATGTTGCAGATCATGGCACCTGAAATGGCCACTACCTACTCTATCAACCCTACGGATGTTGCCGCAATCAAGGTGAGTGATCATATGCGCAATATGGTCTAGTTAATTATTTCTTGTGGAGGAAAAACTATTATTCTCTTTTTCCTTTTTTCCCCTTTGGGCTGATTTTGAATTCATTGTTTGTGGGCCAAAACTATTCACTTTGTTTCTTATAGTGATGGGGACAGAAGGGGGTTCTTGCTACTAGAATCACTATTATATAGTAGACAATGATTGAGAAGTAAATTAATTAAACAAACCATCTACAGCCACTAGTTTTATTATTTATATTTTAAAATTCAGAGAATAAAATCTTTTTTTAGTGTACTTTATTATTTAAAAGATAACTTTGTCTATTAAAATAGTATTTTGTTACCTTAAATATCTATGTGACGAGCTTGGTAGGCAAGAGTTGATGAATGACTATTTTTTACTAAAAGAAAATTATCTTCAAGTGATACTAATGGTTTTTCAAAGATGAAACTAACTACGCTTATATTTTTTAAGAATAAAAAATGAGTTTTACTCTTATAAAGAACCATATGATGCATCAAATCATTAGTTGAGAAAAGTTGAGCTTAAATTTAATTATCTCATTTCACCTATGTTTTATAATCATGGAAATACATTTCAATAATTTGTTGTTTTATCATCAGTGTGATAAAATATTTATCAATAAGCATGCTAATGAACCATTTTGTTTCATACATGTTTGGTATCTGAAATGATACTGTTGCAATAACTCATATTTATACTCAATTTTAGAGAAATTAAAAAATAATAATCATGACTCTTACTATTAATTTTGAACACATTTAAAAAAGATGAATTGCACACCACTCTCTAAATACGTATTTTAAAATATCAAAACTCTAATATATATATATATATCAAATAGTTCTAATGGGGTCAGTAGTCTACAGATCATTATTTGTGGTTGCCTTCACAGTTCTGAATCACTTGGTGAAAAGTATATAACTGTTTATATAGGGGTCAGTAGTCTACATTTCATTATTTGTGGTTGCCTTCACAGTTCTGAATCACTAGGTGAAAAGTATATAACTGTTTATATAGATAAGATGCTTATCTTATACACTACAATATAAGTTCTTGTATTTGAGAAAATATCTGAAACTTATATTTTTCTTTGAAAACGCACAGGTGAGACAAGAAAATGGTTGCTACAACAACGTGGATGGAAAGAAGAGTTCAGGAGGCTGGAAAATTACATGCCTCTTGCTAGGTACTAATGAAATCATGGGTCGATATATCTTTTAAAATTCAAAAATTATAAATTAAATTATGCCATTCAAGTTACTAGATATAGCCTAGTGATAAAGGTTTTAGGTAAAATGTAGGGAGGTCTTGAGTTTAATTTTCGTGTTGTCATTTTAAAAAAAAAAAAAAAAAAAAAAAAGTTGTTGACTTCCATTTCTTTGATTGATTGCCTCTTGCCTTTCTATTTTCTTCTTTTGATCCCTCCACTTACTGTGTCATGAAATTTACATTATACCCTTAAATTCTCATTATTTTACCAATGCAGCGAATCAAGCACTAGCAACACTAGCATTCTTTGGAGTTGGAGTGAACCTGGTTTTGTTCCTCACCAGGGTTCTTGGTCAAGGCACAGCCCATGCTGCTAATAGTGTCAGCAAGTGGATTGGAACTGTTTACCTGTTTTCACTAATTGGAGCATTCCTCAGTGATTCGTATTGGGGTCGATACTTAACGTGCACAATCTTTCAATTCATTTTTGTTCTGGTAATCTATCATTAGTTTTTGTCTATAATTATTCAAAATTTCTAATCTTTCAGTTAATCAAATTCTGCAACTATGAAGTTGCTGAAAAGTTAATATGTTCATGATTATTTGTGCTTATAGGGATTAGGGCTGTTGTCATTGTCATCTTGGCTATTCTTGATGAAACCAGTTGGTTGCGGTACTGAAGTTGCACCATGTATGCCAACATCCTCAATTGGCATTACTGTTTTCTACTTGTCCATATATCTAGTAGCTTTAGGCTATGGAGGACACCAACCCACCTTAGCAACTTTTGGTGCGGATCAGTATAATGAGAAAAACTCAAAAGAAAAAACCTCCAAAGAAGCTTTCTTTTGTTACTTTTACTTTGCCCTCAATGTTGGATCTCTATTCTCCAACACCATATTAGTCTATTATGAGGATACAGGAATGTGGACAACGGGTTTCTTGGTGTCACTGGCCTCTGCTGTCATAGCACTCTTGTCATACTTGGCGGGAACACCCAAGTATAGGTATGTGAAGCCAAGTGGGAACCCAGTGGTAAGGGTTGCTCAGGTATTTGTTGCTGCTTTTAGGAAGTGGAATGTTGTCACATCAAAGGCAGATGAACTTTATGAAGTAGAAGGTCCAGAATCTGCTATAAAAGGGAGCAGGAAGATTCTGCATAGTGATGAATTTGGGTAAGCGTTAGGAGTCTGATTGCAAATCACAAAATGATTATTTCAATTTAAGTAATTCTGATGAAAAAAAATAATATAGAAGATTCTACCATTTTTCTGCAAAGGTATTATATGTCCAATTGCAAAAAATACATCCTATATTAATTTGGGGCCATATGAACCTTGCATATTTAAGTGGCACACAGAGACCTATAAGGTTTTAGAACTTGGTTATACTGGTTGCAGTTTTAACTCTTTGATCTTCTAAACTTGTGGACATAATGAAAAATATATGTATTGAAATGAATTTTATTCATTGATGATGAACAGGTTGCTAGACAAGGCTGCAACAATAACAAAGAATGATATGTATGGCCCAAAGAATCCATGGAGGCTTTGCACTGTAACTCAAGTTGAGGAAGCAAAATGTGTCTTAAAAATTATACCTGTTTGGCTATGCACCATAATTTACTCGGTCGTGTTCACGCAAATGGCTTCTCTTTTTGTGGAGCAAGGTGACGTCATGAGCTCTAATATTGGAACATTTCACTTGCCAGCAGCCAGCATGTCTGCATTTGATATCTGCAGTGTCCTCCTTTGTACTGGAATTTATCGCCAAATCCTCGTTCCATTGGCTGGAAAATTAAGTGGTAACCCAAAGGGACTAACTGAGCTCAAGAGAATGGGAATTGGCCTAATTATTGGAATGTTTGCGATGATTGCAGCTGGTGCCACAGAGGTGGAAAGGCTTCGACATGTTATTCCAGGGGAGAAAACCAGTACTATGAGCATACTTTGGCAAATCCCACAGTATGTTCTAGTTGGCGCTTCAGAAGTTTTCATGTATGTGGGTCAATTGGAGTTCTTTAATGGGCAAGCCCCAGATGGAATTAAAAGTTTTGGGAGTTCACTTTGCATGGCTTCAATTTCTCTTGGAAACTACGTAAGTAGCATGCTAGTGAACGTGGTCATGGGGATTACAGCCAGAGGCAACAATCCAGGTTGGATTCCAAATAACTTGAACACTGGCCACATGGATAGGTTTTTCTTCCTCATTGCAGTTCTTACTGCTTTTGACTTTGTCATTTACCTGTTCTGTGCTAAGTGGTACAAGAGCATCCATAATGTTGACGACAGTGAGATGGAAAGCCTGGAGGACGATGAAGTAGTTAATAAAGTTTGAGAGTTTCAAATTATTTTAGAAATGTGCTTGAGTTCATTTCTTGGGAATTTCTTTGTTTTTCTTAGTTTCAATAAGGCCCTCAAGCATGACCACCTCTATTTTGAGAGAACTGAAAGGTATTGGTGGGGTGATTGCTTTATGGTAATAGGGTAGGATTGAGTACGACAACTTCGGTTGCGAATTTGAGTAGGTTGAGAAATTTGGTTGTCTATTATTGACAATGATTTCATGGGTATTTCTTGTATGAACTTATGAAGAAGTAATCTGGCATTTAGCTTCTAAATTTTCAATTTAAGTTCTTCGATATGCAGAGTGTTAAAGAATTGGCTCTGACTTTAAGATGAATTTAATAATAGTTTGACATACATAATTAAGACTTTGAATTCTGATTTTGATTTGGGATTGGCCTTGCAATTCCAATTTCAATTTAAAAAACAAAAAATAACTGAAGTGGATATATACAACTCAATTGTAATTTCTAAGGAAGCAAGTAATACAAACTATGCTGCGTAGTAATGAAAATGTGCACCACTGTGTAGTATGATGTGGAACATGCACGACCGTTGAAAGTGCCAGACAAGGATATGTTTATTTCGTGGTGACCTACAAACTGCTCTGCAAGCTTTTAGAGGTTATCTGCATGGAACCGACTAGAGTTCAAAGTTTGCACAGATCAGGCCTGTGATGATTTTCTGGAAGTTTGGGAAAAAATTTATGGTTTCAATGAGTTCATGGTGGGGCCCAAAATTGTGAGAGGAATTTCAAGTCCAAAGTCTGTGGTTGAGTCCAAAGGTCTTGACTTTTGGCCGATCTTAAAGGTAGTGTAAGGAACAGTCCAAATGTCACCGGTGGCGGCAATTGAAAGAGATAAGAGGTAGGAGTTATCAAAACCACTTGAATATTCGGTGGGGCTTAGAAACTTTGATTAATAGGAGCAAGAAATATATTATAAAATTTTTTATCCAAAAAAAAAAATTGTATATACATGTAACCGATAAAACAATGACATGAGAATATATAAAATATAACTTAATTCAATTTTAATGTGAAACTTATGATTACGGATGAGAAAGAATAAGTAATTCATATGCAAAAAATAGAGATTAGAAAATAATTTGTGGATAAATTTGTTAAATAAAAAATATAGAACTAATTGAACTCATGATTTATTTCCATCACTATAATACCATGTAATGCAAATTTTAATTAAATTTTAAAAAAATACAATAAGACTCTGCTTGTGTAAAAATAATATATATAAAAATAAATAAACAAAAAAGGGAAATTTCACATAATTATATCATATTCGTATAAAATAAAAAAAAATAAAAATGAATATTGAAGTACTTTGTATGTTAGAGCATGAAATATTCTGGCCTTCTTCTTTCCACTAAAACTAATTTTTTTAGAAATTTTTTCTTTGCCTATTATGGGTAACACAACAAAAAGAAACAACAACTAAACTAAGTAATTATGGAGGATAAAAGACAAAAATAAAGAAGGGACCACAACTCTAAAACTGATGATGCCTGAGTTTGAGGTCGAGTTGTATCTCGGAGATCGGGGAGATCTCGAAAGTCGGGCAAAGTTTAGCTAACCTGTACTAGAAGGGCCGGACTCTTATTTCCGGTCTCCGAAGATTAAGTTAGGTCGGTCTGAGCTCAATTGGGATAATTTATGATGGAAGGTTCAAAAGTCTGTTACCTGTAATCAGGGGGTATTTATAGGCGTGTTGAGCAAAACGGAGCGATGAGTTGGCGGATCCGGTTTAGGCCTCTAGTGAATATGGGCTTGGGTTAATGGGACTTTGGGATTTGGACCAATCAAAAAGGCCTCTACACTTGCCCACAACAAAAGCTCAAAATCTGCCTATACTAATCTCTAAGCCATAAGACGGGTAAAAATGATTACTTTCCAAGGACTGTTCAATACTCGTTGTACGGCCACGTGGCATAAGGTGAGTGGTTGTATAGGGCGGTTGCAATGATGACTGCTGTGATTCACACGGCTTTAGGCAAAAGGTTGTTGCGGATGTGGCATTTGGGCTTCTTGAGCTTTTAGGCGACAGCTCTCCATCCGTTGGATGCGATTAAGTCAGACCGTTAGATGAAAATTTTTGCTACTATATATAGGGAGATCCCATATTGCACTATACTCTTTTGCTAAAACATTCATAGATCGGTTTGAGGTCGGTGAGAGTTTTAGCACACTTCTACGCTTACAACTTCCTACTCGGAAACTGTTAATCAAGTAAAGAGACCCCGTTTTTTCCTATTGCCTACGATTTGGTTAGTCTTAGGTCGGGTTCTTCTTAAAAAATGAGTTCATCTAGTGAGGCTTCTAGTAGTTCTTGGAAGTTTTCTAGTGGGTCTTGTGCAGAAGACCGTCTTTTGCGGACTTCTGTACCTCTTTTGGTTCATTAGGGGATTAGGTAAATTAGGTCGTCTATCTGGCCTAACTATGTTAAGCAAATGAAAGAAAATTTTATTAACATTAACTCTGACTACCATGATTTCGATTTAGAAGCCTGCCGTCGGAACTCCCCTATTTGTGAAGACTGTCCAAACAATAATTTTTCATTTTTAGCGTAGCTTATATGGATAGGGCGGGGGTCGAGCTTCCACTTATGGGCTTCGAAATTGAGTTCTTCCGTACTGTGAATGCGGCCCTACACAGCTCCATACCAACTGGTGGGGGTTTCTTCATGCTTTCCAAATAATGTGTAATCTTTTATGCTTAAATGCTTGAATAGACGTATTTTTTTTTATTATTTTACTTTAAAAGATACTAAGGAGCCGAGCAGGAATTTATGTATATCACCAGTAGTCCTCGATAGTGTTTGATGAAACTAGTCGAGGAATTGATGAAAGGGTGGAAAGACCAATTTCTGCATGTTACCGTGCCGACCTGGGATGGGGTACCCAGGCTGGACAAAGCCTTTTTCCTAAACGAGGATGGGAGCCCCAGATTTCCTTTAAGGTGGAATCAGTATGTTAACAGGATACGAGCTTGGGCTCTGGGTGAGTACATCCAGGAAGCCTGCCGTATAGTAGGAATAATTTCCAAGCTCACGTACGAGAAATCCGAGCTGGTCAAGTTGAGGGCTAGGGATTTAATTCGTTGGTATTTACTGCTTTATTTTACTTTTGTTTATGTTAAGGCAACTAATTGATATTCTTTTATGTTTGAAGAGGAAAAAATCAGCAAGGCAGACATGGTGTGTATGTCGAAACTCACCAAAATCTCTGACCAAAAAAAGAATGGGGAACCCGAAGTGATCGTGGCCGAGCCGGTGAGGACAGTCCTTGTGGAGAGGCCTCGAGAAAAACACCCAACTGCTGTCAACCCTCTTGCCGATCTCCGAAAGAGAGATAGAGGATCGAAGAAACATAAATCCTCTTCCAAGACCGAGCACGTGAGGTTGAATCCTTCCTCTAACCAGCCTGGCAACAACCTGAAGTCTGTGGTCAGACATTTTGAACTTTTTTCTGCTGAATTGGTTGAAAGGGACTGGAATCACTTAAGCCTCTCTTTTTGGAATGCGAAGTTCCCCTTCCGTGAAAGGCTAGACTCAGTGATCAATCCAGCCAATAGAGACCAGGTGGGGAAAGCCTTGGACGAGCTGCTGCATAAGTACTTGCTATCTAATGCAGCGCACGACCTGACGATGATCCGGGAGCTGTAGAATAAAGCAGACAAGGTGGACGATGCCATGAAGAAACTGTAAGAAGAAAAGCAATGCGCTCGGGCCTCGGCGGAGTCTGCCATGGAAGCCCTGAGGAAGGCTGAAGCAGAGATCCTTTGGCTCCAAATTGAGAATGAAGAACTGGAGCCTCAGCACGTCACTAGCATGGAACAAAAACAGGAAACCCTTGAGCTGACTCACAAAGCGGATATTAAGGAAAGGGAGACCTGGTTTCGGATAGCCCATATTTGGACTGAGCTCAACAATCAAAAACAAGGCTGAAAGCTCAGGCCGAAAAAGAAGATTGGGGAAAACTATGTGATGGGACTTTTTCCGGCAAGTATACCGGGTCGCACAAGTAATATAGTAGTGAGTAGAGTATCGTTCCCACGAGGATTAAGGCTAACAATTACCAATTTCACCAATAAAGATTCTATTCGGAAGGATAAATGTTTTGGATTGAAGGCAGCCCTAGAATGAGCTGCTGCAATTAACTAAATGACACTAAGTACAAAATTCCAACAATATCGTAACAATCTTTAAGAGACAATCTAAATGTGGGGTTTGTAATAAGAATGAGAAGGGTTAGGGGTTGATTTCATTCACTTGCAATTCGATTTCCTCTTAGACAAGGCAATCATCAGAATCAATACTGGACTACTTATTTCAGTTACAATTCCTTTGTTGTTGGTTCATTTCCTTAAAGTGATTGAACCCAATTCCTTGGTGATACAATCCTCCCTATACTAATTACTTGCCCAATTCCTTGATACAACCAATTAATTCAGGGGATTTGGTTCTAGGAAATTAATCTAATACCACCTAAACGAAGTTATCTATCCCTAGATTAACTCAATTTAGGACAGAATTTATAGAGCACATCCGGATCTTACTATTCCTAGTGTTGAAACGAATCTCTTAACCATTCAAATGGTAGCTAAGCATTCAAAGGCATTAAGAACAGTAAATTCTATTCAACAAAAGAAGTTGTACTAAAACAAGTTTATTCAATCTTGAAACTTCATTACAAATGAATTACATCAAACCCCTAACAATAAGAATTTAGCTACTCATACTTGAATTCAATAAAAATAAATCAGTATTCAACATGAGATGAAAAGAAGAGAAGAAAAAGAAACTCTATGACGATCCACTTCCGATTGCTGCCCCTTGCTCTCTAGTTCTTCTGTCCTTTTCTTCCCAAGTACGGCCTCCTCTTGCCATGCATCAGATTTCCCTTTTTATACTTGTGCAGGATTAGGTCATTTGGTCAAAAATAGCTCGAACACGGCCCTGACACGGCCGTGTTCCTTTTCTGGTCCTGGGCGTGTCACTTAAGTTGCAAGTTCTGGTCATCGAACACGGGCTCTGACATGCCCGTGTTCCTTTCTGATCACGGCCGTGTCTCTCAGACATGACCCGTGCTCTTCTTTGGCCTGGGCGTGTCTTGACTTTGTAGCCTCTGCCTGTTCAACACGGCCCCTCACACGGCCGTGTTCTCCTCTTTTCTTGACCGTGTTTGCCCTTAGACTGGGCCTTTGTTCTCTTGGACATTCTGCTTGATCAACACGGCCTTGGACACGGCCGTGTCTGTTCCTGTCTGAGGCCGTGTTTGTCCTTGAGCTTGAGCAGTGGCCTCTGGATGGTAGACACGGGGTACACACGGCCGTGTTACTGCCCGTGTCTAGCAGAAAACTTGGTAGAATGCTGCTGTCATTGCCATTTTCTCCATGAATTGTTGCCAAATTCTTCTCATTTCCAAATTACCCATCTTGGTACCTGTCAAAACCAATTTATGGATTAAACACCATGTTTATAGAGAATTTGCTTGCAATGCAGNCTAGCATGGAACAAAAACAGGAAACCCTTGAGCTGACTCACAAAGCGGATATTAAGGAAAGGGAGACCTGGTTTCGGATAGCTCATCATTTGGACTGAGCTCAACAATCAAAAACAAGGCTGAAAGCTCAGGCCGAAAAAGAAGATTGGGGAAAACTATGCCGTTGTCTACGAGAAGGGTTTTGACCTTGCAATAGAGCAGACAAAGTTATAGTTCCCCAATCTACGATCTACGATCGGATGATATGGACTATTATAAGAAGGTTCGGGACGGCCAGCTGGTGGAGGTGATCAACGATGATGCTGAGCTTCAGGTGGAAAAATCTTTTGTGGGGGGGGGGGGGGGGGGNAATCTTTTGGGGGGGGGGGGGGACTTCGACTCGGCCTTAAATAGCGAGGTCGTGGAAATTCCGCGGACTGAAAGGGACTCGGTTGATTTGTAACTTGTACATTTTTAGAATGAATGAAATACATTGTTATTCAGTTTTAAGATTTGTTTTATTATGCTCAAATTTTTAAAGTAATTATATTTACACGCTTATTGACCTGGCCTCCCCAAAATGGTCTTTGAAAGAGTAGTTAGGATTGGTCGAATTTATAAATGTTAAGATTTTAAGGTCAGAATATTAATCTTTTTTTCAAACTCAACTTTCAATCTTAGGCTTGGTAATCCTCAAGTTCAAAACTGGTAATATTAGAGTGCAATAATGCTTAATTCACACTCGGTAAAACTTAGTAATTCCAAGCATGATAGTTCTTAAGTAAAACTTGGAAGTGTTGACGTCAGGCTTGGTAACTTAATTTTAAGCACGACTTTGCCTTCATGGCCAAAGTTTTAAATGTAAGCCAACTTAGTAATTTACTTAGAGGACATTGGTCCTTTTGACTTTTGTACTCGCAGTGGAGGTTACAAACAAAGTTCAGCTCGGTAATTCACCAGCTTAAAAGACATTGGTCCTTTGAGTTTGTACTCGCAGTGGAGGTTATAAACATATGTCAACTCGGTAATTCACCGGCTTAGTAGACATTGGTCCTTTTTGCGTTTCTACTCGCAATGGAGGTTACAAACATAGGTCAGCTTGGTAATTCACCAACTTAGTATACATTGTTCCTTTTTGCGTTTGTACTCGCAGTGAAGGTTACAAACATAAGTCACCTCGGTGATTTCAATTCAGTAATGCATTACTCTTAATAGATTTTGAGGTTAGTTATATTCCAGTTTCTAGCGACCTGGAGACCTTCCATGGTTACAAGTTTGTAGGCCCCATTTCCTAGGACTTCCTGTACTTAGTATGGACCTTCCCAATTCAGGGCAAGCTTGCCTTCGTTGAGGTGTTTTCTGGTGATGTCAGCCTTGCGGAGAACTAGATCACCTAGTCGGAACTCTCAAGCCTGACTTAAGCGTTGTAATATCTTGTGACTCTCTACTTGTATGCTAACATCGTGAGTTTGGCCTTTTCTCTTTCTTCATCCAGCAGTTCTAAACTTGTATTCATTACTTCTTGGTTCTGCTCAACACTGAAGTGTTCTCTTCTCCAACTTCGTTCTCCGACTTCTACCGATATCATTGCTTCAGCTCCATAGGTAAGTTTATAAGGCGATTCCCTTGTGAAGGTCTGGGGAGTTGTTCGATAAGACCATAGTACCTAAGGGAGTTCTTCAGTCCATCTGTCTTTAGTGCGATCTAACCTCTTTTTCAGCCCTTCGAGGATTATTCGGTTTGCCGCTTTGACCTGTTCATTTGCCTATGGATGCTCGACCGAGGTGAAGTTCAACCTGATCTGTAGGTCGACATAAAACGTTTGAAACCTTGTATTTGTGAACTGGGTTCTGTTGTTTGTTATTATCGTATGTGAGATTTTGAACTTGCAAATTATGAAGGTTTGAACAAATTTCTTAGCATTTTTTGCTGTGATGGTGGCCAATGGTTCGGCCTCAATCCATTTAAAAAAATAGTCAATGAAAACAATTAGAAATTTCTTTTGCTTGACTGCTATGAGGAAGGGACCTAGAAGGTCCAAACCCCATTTGTAGAATGACCAAGGTTCAATCGTAGTATGAAGGTCGGAGGATGGCGTCAAGTGAATATGGGCAAATTTTTGGCATTTGTCACACTTTTTCACAAGGTCAGAAGTGTCAACTCGCAAAAGTTGGCCAGTAGTCACTAGATCGAAAAGCCTTGGCTGCCAAAGAGCGTGCTCCTATATGGTGGCAACAAATGCCTAAGTGGATCTTCTTCAAAACGTAGAGAGATTGCTCAAGGGGTAGACATTTTAGAAGTGTGGTGTAGTATCCGAATTTATAGATTACGTTGCCCTCAAGACAGTAGTTGCAAACCATTTGTTGAAGTTTCCGAGCTGAAACTTTCTCCTTTGGTAGTTTCTCCTATTTTGAGATAGCGTATGATTGGGGTAGTCCAGGATGGGGTTTCTTCATCAATGCCGAACATTTCACTATGTTCAATGCTCAGACTGAGGAGCATTTCTTGAATCACTGTTTGATCATTGTCGGGCTTCTTGTTGCTGGCAAGCTTTGAGAGAATGTCAGCTCGGGTATTTTCAGTTTGCGAGATATGATGTATTTCAAATTCCTTGAGGCTAGATATTAAGAATCTGGCTTTGTCCAAATACCTAGCCATTTGAGAGTTTTTTTGCTTAATATTCACCCTTTATTTGGTTGGTTACTAGCTGCAAGTCGGTCAGGACCCTGAAGGTTTCGGCTCCAAGCTCTAAGGCTAAACGTAGGCCAGAGATTAGAGCCTCATACTCTGCTTGATTATTGGAGACTGGAAATTCGAAACATAGAGATTGTTTGATGATTATTCCTTCTGATCCTTCTACGATTATTCTTGCCCCACCTCCTTTGAGATTGGAGGATCCGTCAATAGACAGAGTCCATTTGAGGTGTTCCTCTGATTAGGGTCCTTCAGGTTGGGTGAGCTCGACCATGAAATCTGCGAGAGCTTGGGCTTTAATTGCTCCCCTTGGCTAGTATGAAAAGGTATGCTCGAAGAGTTCTATAGACCATCCAAGCATTCGCCCTACTAGGTCGGGCTTTTAGAGGACTTTCAGTATGGGTTGGTCAGTTCAGACAGTTATTAGATGGTTCTAAAAGTACAATCTTAGATGGCGGGCCGAGAGGAGAAAGGTGTAGGCCAACTTTTCTATTTTGTGGTATTTAAGTTTTGAGGCTTAAAGGGCATGACTGGTGTACTATATGTGGAACTGAAGTTTATTCTCTTTGTGGACTAGGCCCGAGCTAACGTCCTGGTTGCTGCTGGCTAGGTATATAAACAAAGTTTCACCTTACTTTGGTTTAAAGAGAATGGGCGGTGAGTGATGAACACACTTTTTATACAATAGTTATTCCTCATACTTAGTCTTTTAAACCTCTTTTGGGCTGAATTGCATAGACTTAGACCTCATTCCATGACTTTGGATCCATTTATGCTTAATTGCAATTTCCAGCAATACTGGGCATTATATGCTGTCTCTGTGTTTCAGGCATATCTTGAGTTATGGATGTCTAAAAATTCCGAGTCATACCTTGTTGGAAAGCTGAGAGAATTGTCTACAACTTTCTTTCAGGGCTCCAAAGCTAATTCGGACGTTCAGAAGGTCATATGCAGCCTGGAAGCCAGAGAAGATATGCTGTCGCAGGATCCTGACCTACATGCAGTATTTGGGTCATAACTTGAGTTGTAAATGTCATATGGACCTGAAACTGGTACCATTGGAAAGCTAACAGACAGAGCTTCAATTGATATGAAGACCGGTTCACCATATTTTATGTGGAAGATGGTCTTATTTGCTGTGCAAGTTAGCTGACGGTTCCAGACACCTTCTGCCACTTAAATGGGCCTAACTTCCTCATGACAAGTCCAAATGGGCCCAAACCAAAGCCCAATTGAAGCTAAGGCCCATGGGAACAAGTGTGCCCTAAGGGCAATTTGGGTGTGCATGTAAAATTGGAGGTCTATATCAGCAAGAGGGGGGCAGCCGAAATTCATAATCAAGTTTTAGATATTTTTAGACAGCTTTCTAGCCTTCCTTAGCTCTTAAGTTTTCTCTTAGATATTTTGTAAGAACTCAGCTCTTCTTGTTCATGGAGGGCTAATTCATCAAATCAATCCAGGTTTTGGCTGTTCTGATTATTGGTTTTGAGATTATGTGTTGTTGTTATTCATTCAATGATTAATCTGTTTCTTGCTTCCTCTGGACTATTCTGTTTGGATTGTTAAAATTCGAATTTGGATCTTCATGTGTGATTGCTTAATTGCATGTGATAAAAGAGGATTGTATGGTTGATTAATGTTTCTGAGCTTTTGGATGGATTAATCACCTTGGCTGGATCATGGACTTAGGTAAAACTAGACTTGAATGTTTGCTTAATTCATTTGGTCTTAGTTAAAACCGAATTCTGGTTGCTTAACCAGTGGAATCCATAGAACATTGAGAGGCTTCTTGATATGTTTTAAAGGCCAAGAACATGGTTAATAATTGAATGGATCATTAGAAATCAAGGATGAACTTAAATCAGAATTAGTAAAGACTTGGATTGGTTGCTTTCTCTTAAAACTCTACCACTGATAATTAATTTTCGTTAATCACATAAACCAACAAAACCCCCCTATTTACATGCTTCTTAATATGATTCACTAAATAGAACAATCCTTAGGTTCGACTTAGGGCTACCCCTTGCTGCAAAAAGCTAGGTAACCGACCTTAAACATTAACTAATTTGAGGAGCCTCGGCAGCTCATCAGTGAGGTCAAGAATTGCTTTAACTGATCAAAAGCTTGTTAGCATTCTGTGGTCCATTAGAAATCCTTGATCTTTTTAAGGGTTTTGAAAAAGGCAAGAGCTTCGTCTACTGACCTAGACATGAACCCAGAGAGGGCTGCAATCCTCCCAACTAATCTCTGAACCTCTTTTATGGTTCTTGGTAGTTCTATATTGATGATGACTTGGACATTTTTCCGGGTTGGCCTCAATGCCGTAGTGGGTTAACTTGAAACTGAGGAACTTTTTGGCCTCCACCCCAAATGCACACTTGGAGGGGTTCAATCTCATGCTATATTTTCAGAGCTCGGTGAATATTTCTTCTAAATCAGTGAGATGCTCTAGATCAGAGTGCGATTTGACTAGCATGTCATCAACGTATACTTTGACGTTTCTGTCGAATTGATTTTGCAGGACCTTATCGACTAATCATTGGTATGTTGCTCCAACATTCTTTAGGCTGAACGACATCACTTTGTAGCAATAAATTGTTTTTTCAATAATGAAAGTTGTTTTCTCCTTGTCATTGGGGTGCATTTTGATCTGGTTGTACCCCGACTACATGTTCATGAAGCTCAAAAGCTTATACCCAGATGCTATGTCCATGAGTTTGTCTATGCTCGAGAAGGGATATGGATCTTTAGGGAAAACTTTATTAAGGTTGCAGAAATCCACACACATCCGCCACTTTCCATTTGCTTTCTTTACTATGACTACATTAGATAGCCAATTCGCATATGAAAATTATCTTATGAAGTCGGTATTGAGCAGCTTTTGCACCTCCTCTTGGATCGTTGTTTGCTTCTCAAGGCCGACTATTCTTTTCTTCTTAGAAATTGGCTTGGCACCTATGTTCACAACAAGTTTATGGCAAATAAAATTTGGGTCAATACCTAGCAAATATGATGTTGTCCATGCGAACAAGTCGGCATTGGCTGCTACGAGGTCGCTAACCTTTTTTGAGATTCTTTGGTGGGATACTTGATCCTACTTAGATTGCCTGATCATTGATTTTGCCAATTTGAAAGGTTATGAGTTCGCCCTTTGGCTTAGATCAATTGTCAACCTTTTGTTTTCTATTGTCAAGCTCCTGAATAGGGATTTGGTTACTCATGATGGTCTGGCTTAGGTTGTTATGCCTTGAAGGTTTGGAGCAGTCGATTGCCAAGCTTACGTTGTAACATGTTCTTCCCAAGAGCTGGTCCCCTCTAGCCTGTCCGACTGTCCCTGACATTATCAGGAATTTGAGCAAGAGGTGTTTCGTGGAGACTATAGCATCAATCTGGTTAAGAGAAGGTCGGCCAAGAATTGCATTGTATGCTGATGGACAAAAAAATGACCAAGAACCTAACCTCAACGCTGGCTAAGTCAGGGAACTCTCCAATAGTGGCTCGGAGAGTAATCGTTCCCTTTACTTCAACATGAATTCCTGAGAAACCGACTAGAGTCCCGAGGTAATGCTTGAGGTTAGATGTTGGGATGCCTAATTGGTCGAAAGCATGATAGAAAATGATGTCTACCGAGCTTCCTTGGTCAATCAAGACCTTACAGACCTCATAATTTGCTATAAAGCAAGATATGGCCATAAGGTCATCGTGCTCCTGGTCAATGGCTCTTGCGAATAAGTGCAGTAGTATGGAAGACTTCTTTCTTATGCCCTTCTGCAGCTTGTTTGTGTCTTTTTCGAGAGGACCTATGATGCATTTGCGTACCCGAAGGATCGAAACGGAGTGTCTGGATACCAAACTATGGGATGACCTTGGTTATCGCAATAGGGTGAACCCTTAGCAAGGAAGGATCCTTGGTAAGTTCAAGTTCAAGTTCTTTGCCCAAGAACAACAGGGAAGCTCTCAATCCAGAGAAACTCAATAATTTAGAAATTGAATACTATTAATCTCCAAAACTGTTTTGCAAAGGCATACATGAACTCCTTATATAGGCAATTCGGCTAGGAGGCTACAAGTTATGATGGATCCTCTAAGAATGTTAATAAAACCCTAATACCCAGTTTGGCCCATAGACATAAAGGCCCAAAATATTAAAAACGAATTTAAAACTAATTAAACGTTTTGGCCCATAAACATAAAGGCCCAAAAATAAAACTAATTAAATTAAACATTATTTTTGGCCTGCTCCAAACTTGGGCTCCAAGCTGGCCCATGTGCACCTTTTACAAGAGACAGATAAGTGATCTATCTCAACTTTGAACTTGGCCTAACTGCTCTTTCCTTAGTTTGCAGCTCTTGGACTAGGCTCAACAGCGCCTCTCTCACTCGCTTACCTCTGTTTCTAGTCATCGGGCCTCCAACTCCAAGCAAGGGATCATGAACACTTCTAGGGTTAGGGCATGTAGCAAACTGATTCGCATCATTCCCTCCCTCCTTAGAAGGATTCGTCCTCAAATTTGAATCGTCACCTACATCAAACAAGGTTAAGTCAGCAACATTAAAAGTAGCACTAACATCGCCATACTCACCAGGAAAATTAATTTTGTAGGCATTGTCATTAATCCGCTCAAGGACCTCAAACGGCCCATCTCCTCGAGGGTGCAACTTTGATTTCCGTTGGGTAGGAAACCGTCCCTTCCTAAGGTGTACCCAAACCCAATCACCTGGTTCGAATATAACCCTAGTTCGTCCCTTGTTAGCTTGCCTAGAATACTGCTAATTCTTCTTCTCAATATTAGCCCGAACCTTGTAATGCAAGTCTCTAACAAAATCTGCCTTGTGCTTACCATCAAGATTAGCAAACTCATTAGTAGGCAAAGGTAAAATATCCAAGGGAGTTAAAGGATTAAATCCATAAACAATCTCAAAAGGGGAATAAGAAGTAGTAGAGTGTACAGTGCGATTATAAGCAAACTCAACATGCGGCAAAGATTGTTCCCAACGCTTAAGATTCTTTTGCATAATAGCACGCAATATAGTAGCAAGTGTTCTATTAACAACCTCAGTTTGCCCATCTGTCTGAGGATGTGCAACCGTAGAAAAAAGAAGCTTAGTCCCCAATCGACCCCATAGGGTTCGCCAAAAGTGACTTAGGAACTTCACATCTCTATCACTCACTATTGTTCTAGGTAAACCATGCAAGCGCACTATTTCTTTAAAGAACAAGTCAGCGATGTGTGTTGCATCATTAGTTTTAGCACAAGCAATAAAGTGAGCCATCTTGCTAAACCTATCAACAACCACAAAGATACTATCATTCCCACTTGGTGACCTTGGCAGCCCTGGCACAAATTCCATAGAAATATCAATCTAAGGTTGACTAGGTATAGGCAATGGTGTATAAAGTCCATGTGGCATAACTTTGGACTTGGCCTGTTTACAAGTAATACACTTGTCACAAATAGAAAGCACATCATGTTTCATGTGAGGCCAATAAAAATGTTCATGTAAAATATCCAAAGTCTTTTTAACACCAAAGTGCGCCATTAGGCCACCACCATGCGTCTCTCTAACAAGCAAATCACGTATAGAACATGCAGGCACACATAATTTATCTTTCTTAAACAAGTACCCATCATGCCTATAATAATCACCACTAGCATACTTAGCACAAGCAATCCATAGTTGACCGAAATCAGAATCAGATTCATACAAGTCTTTGATAAGCTCAAAACCTAATAGCTTAGCATGCAAAGAAGTAATTAAAGTATACCTTCTAGACAAGGCATCAGCAACGACATTCTCCTTCCCAGCTTTATATTTAATAACATAGGGGAACGTCTCAATGAACTCTAACCATTTGGCATGTCTCTTATTTAACTTACCTTGGGATTTCAAATACTTCAAGCTCTCATGATCCGAATGAATGATGAATTCCCGAGGCCATAGATAGTGCTGCCACGTTTGGAGAGTCCTCACTAGAGCATAAAGCTCTTTGTCATAAGTGGGATAATTTAATGCTGCCCCATTAAGCTTCTCACTGAAATATGCAATAGGCTTGGAATCCTGCATCAAAACAGCCCCTATTCCAATACCTGAAGCATCACATTCAATCTCAAAAGCTCTGTCAAAGTTAGGCAAACATAAAAGAGGAGCACTAGTTAAAGTTTCCTTTAAAGTGGTAAATGCCCTCTCTTGTTCCTCGCCCCACTTAAAACTCACATTTTTCTTAACTAGTTCATTTAGGGGTGCGGCTATGGTGCTGAAATTCTTTACAAACCGCCTATAAAAACTAGCTAAGCCATGGAAAGATCTTACCTCATTCGCATTCTTAGGTGTAGGCCAATCTCGGATTGCCTTAACCTTCTCCTCATCCATGCTAATACCCTTAGAACTTACAACAAACCCAAGAAATATAACAGAATCGGAACAAAATGCACACTTCTTAAAATTAGCATACAATTTATGTTCTCTCAAAGCAATAAAGACATCATGCAAGTGTGACACATGATCATCTAGGGTTTTGCTATAAACTAGGATATCATCAAAATAAACCACCACAAATTTTCCAATAAAGGCACGCAAAACATGGTTCATTAGTCTCATGAAAGTGCTAGGTGCATTAGTTAAACCGAAAGGCATTACTAACCACTCATACAAACCATATTTTGTTTTAAATGCAGTTTTCCACTCATCTCCTTCTTTCATGCGAATTTGGTAGTATCCATTCTTTAAATCTATCTTAGAAAAGACACTAGAACCATACAACTCATCAAGCATGTCATCTAATCTAGGGATAGGATGTCTATACTTAACCGTGATTTGGTTGATGGCTCGGCAATCCACACACATGCGCCATGTCCCGTCTTTCTTTGGCACCAAGATAACTGGAACTGAACATGGGCTTAGACTTTCTTTCACGAATCCCTTTTGTACGAGCTCATCTACTTGCCTTTGAATTTCCTTTGTCTCGTCAGGATTAGCTCGGTAGGCTGGTTTATTAGGGATAGTCGATCCAGGAACAAAGTCAATCTGGTGCTCTATGCCCCTCAAGGGAGGCAAACCATGTGGTATCTCTTCAGGGAAAATATCAGTAAATTCCTGCATCAAAGAAACAACCACACTAGGCAAAGAAGGGTTAAGAGAGTTAGTAAAATAAACATCCTTGTACATAAGTACAAGAAGGGTTGGCTTAGACAATAGAACACTCTTGACCTCACTTTTTTGTGCAAAAGCACTCACTTTTTGTCTTCTCTCACTCTTTTTGTCCGTACTTTTTTCTTTTTCTCTCTCAGCCTCTTTTTCTTTGGCTGCTTTTTCTTCTCTCTCTTTACATTCTTTTGTAATCTTTGCTTGATCCGCATATGCAAGAGCAGGTTTTAAAGGTTTCAACAAAGTGGCCTTGTCATTCTTGTAGACGGTGTAAGTGTTGTTGTATCCGTCATACTTCACTCGCCTATCAAACTGCCATGGTCGTCCCAACAAAATATGACAAGCATGCATAGGCACCACATCACACAGTACTTCATCTTTAAAAGTGCTAAAGGCAAATGCAATCCTAACTTGCTTGTTTACCCATAGGTCTCCTCTATCATTCAACCACCTTAGCCTATAAGGCGAGGGGTGTGGAATAGTAGGTAAATTCAACTTTTCTACGGCCAAGGTACTAGCAACATTAGTACAAGATCCACTGTCAATAATAACGCTACATACCTTGTCTCCCACCAAGCATCGATTTTGAAAGATATGCTCGCGGTGTTCTTCGATGTCATCTTCCCTCGGTTGCATGTTGAGCACACGCCTGGACACCATCAAATACTGATCTGGAAGGGAGTCATCAATTCCCTCCACGTCACTAGCATCTTCTAAGGGTGGCATGTCTTCACAACCAGGTGTAACAGTAGATTCCTCCTCACTATCATACTCACCAGTAGCAAGCATAACAACTTTCCTTCTATTGGGACATTCAGAAGATATATGTCCACGTCCTTGACACCTGTAGCATTTGATGTCACGTGACTTAGAAGAAGAGTTATAGTCTGTTTTACCTTGGGAAATAGGAGTAGAACCCGTAGGCTTTGGTCTTGTGTCGTCTCTTGGCTTTGGAGCTGTGTGAGGATTATCCTTCCAATTTGATTTCCAGTTTGAAGTTCTGGAAGGCACACCGAATCTAGAAGCTGCTCTAGCCTTCAACTGTCGCTCTACATGCTCGGCTTTATGCACCAAGTCCTCCATCTCTACATAGTGACTCATCTCCACCACTTCAGCAATCTCTCGCTTCAAGCCACTAATAAACCGTGCCATGGTTGCCTCACGGTTCTCATCAATACTAGCCCTCATCATGGCTATCTCCATCTCACTGTTGTACTCAGCCACACTCATAGATCCTTGTTTCAAATCTTGCAATTTCTTGAAACAATCTCTATAGTAATGTCTAGGTACAAACCGTTTCCTCATCACGGCTCTCATATCAGCCCATGACCGAATAGGTCTCTCACCATCTCTACGCCTGTTAATCACTAGCTGATCCCACCAAATACTAGCATAATCAGTGAATTCAACTATTGCCAGCTTTACTTTCTTTTCTTCAGAGTATTCATGGCACTCAAAAACATGTTCCACTTTCCTCTCCCAATCTAGGTAAAGTTCAGGATCACTTTTACCTTGAAAGGTAGGAATTCTCATTTTTATACTCCCCAGGTTATTATCACGACGAGGGGCTGCCCTCCTCTCTCTTTTGGTCTCGATTTCAACCTCAGAATAGTCTTCTTCCTCTTCCTCAGAATACCGAAAGGGTCTAGTTGTTTTAGTTTTTGTCTTAGGTGAAACTAGGTTTTCTAACCTCTCTAATCTGTCCTCAGTGCCCATTCGTAATGCTGCAATTTGGTCCTGAATTGCGTTCATATATGCATCCATATGACTTTTGGTGAATGGTTCTTCCTGTTCCATGTTGCACACACTCACCTCACGTGTTTCACTCGTGTTTACACTCAATTGGCTTTTTCCCGATAATGCGCTCACCACTCTTGCCTTTTTCCACTCAAATTTCCTTAGAAGCCCTTAAACAAGAACTTTCCAAGAACTTATCAAGGAGAAAAGGTGATAGAAACAAAAATGACAAGAAAGCCAAACAAGGGTGTTGAATAAAAATAAATAAGATAAGGAAGCAAAAAGAAGATGACAAAGAAGCAAAACAAAAACTTCAAGAAGGAAAAAGAAATAAAATAAAATAAAATGACCAAGACTTTTGAATATAAATAATGAACAAAGATGTTGGTTTGGACAAGAAAAGAATAAAGGAATCTAGAAAACAGCAACAAATTGAAAGAAAATCAGCAGATTATAGAAAACAGCCCGAAACAGACGTTTTTGAAGGATTTTGAGCTCGAAAATGGCATCAACTGGGTTTACCCAGTTGCCACGTTGAAGGGCTCTGAACGAGCTTCGAAACGCCGGGTCACGGGTTCCGTAACTCCAAACGAGCTGAAAGTTATGGCCTTTTCAAGTAAGTGAGTCCAAATAGTCCGTTTTTGATTTTCTTTTCACAAGAACAGATCTTGCTAATCTTTTTTTTTTTTTTTTGATTTGTTTGTTTTGCAGAATCTGTCTCTCTTTGTTTTTTTTTTTTTTTTTTTTTTAAAACTTGACTAGGACTCGACGAACAACTAGGATTTGCTATTGCAATTGAAACAGCCGCCGCCTCTAGGTAATTTTAACCTAGGACGTGGACTCTTAAACACAAACAAGGAAAACAAGGAAAAAAAAAGACCAACCAATGATCCAAACAAAAATTATAGGGATAACTTGACCAGAAACTTAAAGAACATAACGAAGAATGAAATTGATAGGAAAAATAAAAGACAAAAACTGACTTAATATAAAGGGGGGTAGAAGATGATTGACTCAAACAAATAAGATAGATGAAATAAAAATAGAATAAGGGGGTTTTAGGAATACCGATTGAAACTCCAAGGAGCCAAAGCTCTGATACCAAATGATGCGTTCACGTACCCGAAGGATCGAAACGGAGTGTCTGGATACCAAACTGTGGGATGACCTTGGTTATCTCAATAGGGTGAACCCTTAGCAAGGAAGGATCCTTGGTAAGTTCAAGTTCAAGTTCTTTGCCCAAGAACAACAGGGAAGCTCTCAATCCAGAGAAACTCAATAATTCAGAAACTGAATACTATTAATCTCCAAAACTGTTTTGCAAAGGCATACACGAATTCCTTATATAGGCAATTCGGCTAGGAGGCTACAAGCTATGATGGATCCTCTAAGAAAGTTAATAAAACCCTAATACCCAGTTTGGCCCATAGACATAAAGGCCCAAAATATTAAAAAACGAATTTAAAACTAATTAAACGTTTTGACCCATAAACATAAAGGCCTAAAAATAAAACTAATTAAATTAAACATTATTTTTTGCCTACTCCAAACTTGGGCTCCAAGCTGGCCCATGTGCACCTTCTATAAGAGATAAGTGATCTATCTCAACTCTGAACTTGGCCCAGCTGCTCTTTCTTTGGTCTGCACCTCTTGGACTAGGCTCAACAATGCCTCTCTCACTCGCTTAGCTCTGCTTCTAGTCATCGGGCCTCCAACTCCAAGCAAGGGATCATGAACACTCCTAGGGTTAGGGCATGTAGCAAGCTGATTCGCATCAATATTCATCCTCCCGTAAAACCACCGTCTATTGTATATATGGTTCCTGCGGCATTACGCCTCAGGTCCTCTTACTGGTATGGTTGGCGTCGAATTGGTCATCAGCTTTGACGATGGTTCTGGTCATGATGGTTTAGGTTTCTCTGGGGAGATTAGTGTTGGGGTTGGTTACCTCTGTTTTAAGGTCTCTGGATCGGGGAAGGAATTTCATATCGAAATCTCTGTAAATAACCTCTCCTAAGAAGGTCTTCAATGAGGTTGTGAAGGTGTCGGCAATCTTCTGTATCGTGGCATCTTCCTCGGTGGAAGTGCAGTAGCGTTCCTTGTCCAAGCCTAAATCTCCTTTTGGCTGCAGGAGCTAGGCGAGCTTTGTTTGGCATATCTCTTTCAACACTCGAGCTCTAGATTGATTTAGGGGGGGGTGTATGCTTCATACCTAGGTCGGATGGGAGATTTTTCCCTTCTTCCTGCCCTTTGGTCTTTTGTGGTTTTCTATCCTTGACTTTGTTTTTCTTCGCTTGTCCCAATACCTCTTCCAAGTTGATATGCTTGGCGGTCATGGTAAGGAGCTCAAATAGGTTGCTCGGTGGGTCAAGGGTTGAGTTTTCATGTAGGTGTCCAAGTTGAAGACCTGCTTGGATGACATGCATTGCCATTGAGTCCGTTAGGTCTCAAACTTGCAGGGAGAGTCTGGTATACCGATTCATGTAGTCTTTCAAAGATTCAATCTCGTCTTGCTTGAGGGAGGCTAGAATTGTGGAGGATTTTTAGTGAGTCATGCTTGTGGAGAAACGAACTTGAAGAAGCTTGGATAGTTGATCAAAGATAGAAATGCTATTTAGGGGAAGGTTTGAAAACCACTGAAGGGCTGCTCTGCGCAGGGTGGTGGGAAAGGCACGACACATGAGCTCGTCGTCATGCCATTTAGGAGCATGATGGAATTATAGTTTTCCACGTGCTCCCTAGGGTCGGACGATCCGTCAAAAGGTTCAAGTTAAAGCAGCCTGAAGTTGGTTAAAAGGGGGTAATCGAGGATGAGCTAGGTGAAAGGGTGTTTTCCCATTCTCTTCGGCCTTTCCGATCTAGATGGAGAAAACCTGGGAGAGCTGAAAATAAGGGAGGGGTTTTCCCTACACGTGTAAAATAAGGCTTCAGAACCACTCAAGAGATTTTCTAGTAGGTCTCTCGTGAATTGCGACTCGATGTAGGCAACCTGAGTGGATGGCTGGTAGAGCGGTGAGTCGCCCGAGGATTTGACCTCGCAGAGGCTTTTCTGCCTTTTATACTCGGCTCTCTCTGCTTTAGAAATTGAATTTCCTGTAAGAGATAATTTAAAGTGTCGTCCAATTGTTTTGGATGGGTTTCTTTAGGAAGGACTTCCTTGACAGTCTCGAGATTGAACACATGTTGGTTCACTGGGGGTAACGCCCTTAGGTTGGATGGCTGGGTGACTGGCTCTCTAGTTGGTGTGGGGAGGCTCTCTTGGACGGGAGATGGAATGGCTGGGGTAGGTGGATCGTCTGTGCCCATAGTGCTAAACTTAGGATCAGCCAAAGAGATTTGTAGGTGCTGAGAAAAATCAAATTTCTCACAAACGGCGCTAAATGACAATGCCTGAGTTTGAGGTCGAGTTGTATCTTGGAGATCGAGGAGATCTCGAAGGTTGGGTGAAGTTTAGCTAACCTACAGTAGGAGGACCGGACTCTTATTTCTGGTATGTGAAGATTAAGTTAGGTCACTCCAAGCTCAATTGGGATAATTTATGATGGAAGGTTTGAAAGTCTGTTACCTATAACACGGGGAGGGAGCTATTTATAGGCGTGCTGAGCAAAATGGGGCGATAAGCTGACGGATCTGGTTTGGGCCTCCAGTGAATATGGGCTTGGGTTAATAGGCCTTTGGGATTTGGGCCAATCAAAAAAGCCTCTACAAAAACCAAATGGTATTATGCATGGAAGGAAGATGAGATAGTTCAATCAATTGTTGGTTGTTGCTCACTCTAGACTATGGAGTTTGATTGACGTCTAAGTGATGTTGTGATGGTAACTTTGGGGGACTTGGAACAAGAGGAAATTTTTAGAATTTAGAAAGCTTTATGTCTTTTGGATTTCTATCTCACACACAGCACCCACACATTTTCTCTGACTTTTGGATTTATGTTTTAAAAAAATTAGTGAAGATGTGGGATGCTAATTAAAAATAATGGATGTGGGGGCAACTTGTAATTTTTAGCGGGGCTAGAAAATGAAAACTTACACAAATTTGTCACAACGTACTTGAGGGGTTACCATGACGCGGATGGTAGACTTAGAAAAAAAATAGTTTTCGAAATAAAACTTGGAGTCTTTACCAATTGTATTAAGAAAATGAGAAACAATTGAAAAAACCCCTTTTGAATTTTTTTTTAAAAAAATAGTCCACAAACTAGATATGGTTTAGGAGTTTAATTGTGTGTAGAGAACTGTCAAGCAAAATTAATTATGCAAATTAGTTATGGCCAACATTGTATTTGTCTTATCCCTAAACAATTAACATGCATATATACGGATAAATAAGAAAATTGATGAATGTAAAAAATGTCCTAAATAGCTTTAGTGCCTCTCCTAACCAAAGTAGGGAGCTTTGTGAGCCAATAGGCGGCATAAGTTGTTATTATGCTATTTAAGAGAATTCAAAATTAGATATGAAATGATCTTTTTTGCTTTTTTAGGAAAGAAAATGTAACATGGAATTTATTTGAAATTTGATTTGACTTGCTTTCTCTGCAAGCTCCTATGTACCCTAATTAGGGATCAAAACCTTCGTAGTTCGTTTTAGAAAAAAAAATTGTTAAAAACAAAGAAAACATTTTTCTTTTTAAAAATTATTTCACATTTTTTTTTGTTCTTTTCTTTTGTTTAAATAAAGGGCAGAAATTACATAAACACTTGAAACTAAAAAAAATAAAGATTTCGAAATGGATCATTCTAGTTTTTCATTGCTCTCAAATAAGTATCCAAATGTGCATACAAATAATAAAGTATCAAATATTTTTGAAAATGACAAAAAAAAACAATTAAAGAGAAAATTAAACATGCTATGCATGCAACTAACGAACCTTAATGCTTCCACCAACTCCTCGCATAAAGCGATTCCAAGGCGGTGCTTATCCTTACCTAAGACGAATAGAATGGGCCTCCCCATATGTAAGTGGATCGCTTTATCCTTCCATGATAAGTAAGGGGCCTGTGGAGACTAATTGCCCAATCACATTCTTAAATGCAATGCAAATGTATAGGTATAAGTATTACAACACTTGTTTCGGGGAAGGGGATTTTAATTACATTCAAAATAAAAAGAAAGGGAATGACAATCTTCCAACTTTGAACTTCCAATTGATATTTCAAAATCAAATTCCTAACTTGCTAAAATTCTCAAGTATCAACATTGAAGGCTTAAGAAAAAATTTCAGATATCAAAAGAGAATAAGTCACAATATCAAATATGGCAACCCTCCTTATTTTAGCATCAAAACAGCAAACAAAAAGACCCAAATAAGCATAAAATAGGCTCATTGATTGTCTTACTTCGATGATGAACTATTGTCAAAGTAAGCAAATGGCCAATGTACAAAAAAACTAAGAATGATGTAGTTTTTGACTAATTAATGCATAATTGAGTAATTTAAGTTCATTTCATATCACTAATATTTAGACAACCATGAAGTAGGGTTTCATGTAGGAGTCCAGATTCATACAAGTAAATCAATCAATCATAGAGGAAGAGTTCTAGCTCAGTGGAGTGTGCTTTCAGCGATAAAGTTGATCTCTTCACCCCCATTGCCTAGTTCGAATCCCCTTGATTGCACATACAGTCACTATTCACCTACTAGCGGAAAAAAAAATCAATTAGTCATGAAGAGAATTAAGGAGTATGACCTTGTTGACAACTTGAATTTGAAGAAAGAAATAGAGTCAAGGTCGATTATCAACATAGTAGGAATTGGGGGAATAACCAAAAGTGGAAAGTGTTATCTTTTAGAAGAGGTAGAACAACAAAAGAAAGAAAAAAGGGAAAGCTGTGGTTGAAGGAAGAAATCAGATTCTAACCAAAGAGGACATAATGAAGACGGTTGCAATGAGAAGAAGAATTTTTGAAAATAATGAAACTAATGAGTATGATGTGGTCGAGCAAATGAAGAAGACTCTAACTTGTATTTCTCTTTTGTATCTTATTATGAGTTCAGAGTTTCACAAAAGAGCCCAGCAGAAATTTTTAAATCAAGCTTATGTCCGTCCACACATCACTCCAAAGAAGTTTGGAAACATGGTGAAATTTATCCAAAATATTAGCATGATCTCATTTTCTGACGAGAAACTTATGCCAGGTGCAAGCAACCACATAAAGACCATTCACATTACTCTTAATTGTGAAGGATATATGGTGGCAAAGGTTTTGATTGATAACGAATCTGCCCTAAATGTACTCCCTCATTCAACCTTGATGTAGTTGTAGGTAAATCCATTTCTTATCCAAAATAGCAGCATGATGGTGAGAGCTTTTGATGGAACTAAACGAGAGGTTCTTGGGAATATCCCACTCCATCTAGAAATTGGGCCTAGCAAATTTGATGTTTCTTTTCAAGTAATAGACATAGAACCTACTTACACAATGCTACTGGAAAGGCCATGGATACATGCTACTGGAGTAGTGACATCTACTTTACACTAGAGGTTGAAGTATATTAATGATGGGAGGGTGATAACTGTTAAAGGGGAATAGGAGATTCTTGTCACCAAGTCTAGTTCTTTACCATATGTAGAATCATCGAAGCAAGCATTGGAGTTTCTTTTCAATCCTTGGAATTAGACTAGTGCAATGAGAAAAGGTCATAAGGGAAAGGGGATGTTAACTAAATGGTAGCTAGAATTATGGAGAATAATGGTTTTCAAATTAGGAAAGGCTTGAGGGTCAATCTACAAGGCATTAATGTGCCTATTTCACTTCTTGAGAGTGCTGGCAAGCAAGGGTTGGGATATGAGCCATCAAAGGATGACCTGCTGGGATTGTAAGGAGATTGCCAAAATGAAGAAGCAAGAAGGATCCTTCATCTTCAATAGACCTTTACTCCTAGGCATGTGCATACTGTGAATACCTTGGAAGGCCATCATGGGAGAAGCTATTGGATTTGGCCCTGCGGTGATGAGGAACAATTGAACAATTGGGAGATGAAGCCAATGCCAGATTTAGTTCATTTTAAGTAATAATTGTCTATGTTGTTTTATTCTCATGTGACTAAAGTCCAAAGTCATTTGAACTTTATTATATGATGTATTGGACCATGTTTTATTTAAAATTTTTAATTAAGTAGTTTTTCATGGAGCTTTGATTCCCTTCTGTTTTCATTTTTTGATTCCTATTATTTTGTTCTTACTCCATTCTTCATTTGATAATCCTTGTCATATTTTTAATCTATTTCCCAGGAGTCTTGTTAGCATGGATCCATTGTCCCAAGATGAGGCTCTAGTATGTTTGACAATTAATTCTCATATTGAATTTGATGTGGATGGTTACAACTTTGATGAGGATACGAAACTTTCTGATAAGTTTGCAAAAATGATTGAGTCATCTAAAAAAGTAATAATCCCCCGCAATGAGCAAGTTCAGATAATAAACATGGGCACTAAAAATGAAAAGAAAGAATTGAAAATTGTTGATAACCCGAAAAGAAAAGAAATGATTGCTCTTTTCAAATAATACATAGATGTTTTCGTTTGGTCCTATCAAGACATGTTGGGTCTCGATCTTGATATTGTGTCTCATGAAATTTCATTGTATCCTGATTGTAAACTAGTTAAGCAGAAGTTTAAGCGAATGAGGCCAAAAATGTCCAACAAGGTAAAGGAAGAAGTGATCGAGCAAATAGAGGTTGGATTCTTAGAAGTGTCTACTTATCCAAAATGGGTTGGTAATATAGTTCTAGTGCCTAAGAAAGATGATCGGGTAAGAATGTGTATGGACATTCGATATTTGAACAGAGCTAGTCCTAAAACCATCAATACTCATTCATGGATAGATATTTGAGATATAATCAAATTCTAATGGTTGAGGAAGATAAGGAGAAGACTACGTTTATCACTCATTAGGGCATATGCTATTATAGAGTAATGCCGTTTGGGTTGAAGAATGTGGGGGCTACTTATCAAAGGGCAATGGTCACGTTGTTTCATGATATGATGCACAAGAAAATTGAAGTGTACGTGGATGACATGGTAGCTAAGTTGAAAGAAGGGGAAAGTCACATGGATGTACTCTAAAAGTTGTTTGAGAGGTTAAGGAAATACAAGTTCAGATTGAATCCCGCCAAGTGCACTTTTTTTACAACCTCGGGAAAATTATTAGGGGTTTATTGTTAGTGAGAAAGGGATTGAAGTAGACCTAGACAAATTTCAAGCAATATAGGAAATACCATCTCTAAGATCGAAAATAGAAGTTTGGAGTTTCCTCGGAAGACTTAATTAGATAGCCAGATTCATCTCCAATCTCATGCATACTTGTGAGCCAATTTTCAAGTTGATGAGAAAGAATAACCTAGGTAAATGGGATGAGAGGTTCCAGGAGGCCTTTAATAAAGTCAAAGAGTATTTACTCAATCCTTCAGTGCTTGTACCTCCAACCCTAAGAATACCAATTATTTTATACTTAACCGTGTTGTATGAGTCAATAGGGAGTGTGCTAGGACAAAATGATGAATGTGAAAGGAAAAAAGGGCTATTTATTACTTAAGTAAGAAGTTTACTGAGTACAAGACAAAATATGCCCTGGTAGAAAAGACTTGTTGTGCTTTAATTTGGGTGGCTACTAGGCTCCGACAATACATATTATACCATACTACCTAGCTCATATCTTGCATAGATCCTATCAAGTTCATTTTTGAAAGACCTTATCTCTCTAAACGGTTAGTAAAATGGCAAATTGTCCTTTTTAAATATGACGTGGAGTATATGACCAAGAAGGCAGTGCAAGGGAGTGTGATCGCTGATCTCCTAGCTGAAAGCCCCATTGATGATTACTAACCCATGAAGTTTGAATTCCCATATGAGGACATTCTTGCAATTAAAGAGGAGATTGAGGGAGAAGAAGTAAGGTGAAAGATGTACTTTGACGGGCCAGTAAATGTATATGGGAAAGGGATAGGAGCTATAATTGTATCACCAAAAGGGAAGCAATTCCCGATAGCTATCAAGATTAGATTTGATTATACTAACAATGTGACTGAATATGAAGCTTGTGTAAGGGGCTTGCAAATAGCCTTGGATTTAAAAATTAGCATTTTGAATGTTTTTGGGGATTCTGCACTTATTATTTATCAAGTGAAAAGATAATCACAAACCAAAGTTAATTAAGAAATTTAAGGATATCACTTTTTCTCATTTAACTCGTGACAAAAATTAGTTTGCCGATGCCTTGACAACTTTGGCAGTAATGACCAAGCTCGATTATGGAACAGTGGTGCAACTTGAACAAGTGAAATTAGGAGATGAGCCTACCTACTGCTCAAATGTAGAGGAAGAACTTGACTACTGTCATTGGTATCATGATATTATGCAATACATCAAGCTTAGAGAATACCTAACTAGGGCAAATGAAAATTATAAGAAGACTATTTGACGCATGGTGTTAGGGTTCTTTCTAAGTAGAAAAGTCCTTTATAAAAAAAAAGTCATGATGACATGCTCTTGCAGTGCATTAAGGCGAAGGAAGCCAATTGTATTTTGAGCCTTGTTCATGATGGAATATGCGCCATTCATGCAAATGGTCATATGATGGCTTGAAAATTCTTGAGAGCTAGATATTACTGGATGACAATAAAGAGAGAGATTGTATCAATTACTTTAGAAAATGTCATAAATGCAAGATTTATGAGGATTAGATCAATGCTCAACCATTTCCTCTTCATAATCTGACAACACCCTGATTGTTCTCGATGTGGGGAATCGATGTCATAGGATCCATTAATCCAAATGTCTCTAATGGACATCATTTCATCCTAGTGGCAATTGATTATTTAACTAAGCGGATGGAAGTTGCTTCATATATGAAAGTCGCCCAGAGAGCAGTTGTTAAATTCTTAAAGTTAAACATTATTTGTTGATATGGGCAACCTGAGAGAATCATCACAGACAATGCTCCAAATTTGAATGGTGCTGAATTACAAAAGTTATTCTGAAACTAAGTTGGAAGAATCGGATGTGCGAGAGCTAGGTATGAGCAATTGAACATGATTGAAGAGAAGATATTGACTGTTATTTGTCATGGACAACTATACCATCAAAGAATAGCTAGGACCTTTAATAAGAAAGTTTGACCTCAGGAATTCCAACTAAGGGATTTGGTGTTGAAGAAGATCCAACCACATCAATAAGATGCTCGAGGAAAATGGGCCCCAACTTATGAGGGACCATATATGGTTAAACAGACATTCTCAAGTGGAGCATTAATCCTTACAAATATGGAAGGTCAAGAGCTTCTTAGGCCTATAAATTTCGATACAGTTAAAAGATATTACTCATAAAAGAAAAGAAAAAAGCCCGTTATGCTGAAAATCCGGATAGGTGGCTTAGGCAAAAATTAGGCTATCAAAAAGCCTGCTAAGCTGAAAACCTGAAAGGGTAGCTTAGGAAAAAATTAAGGGGTTGAAAAGCTTGCTAAGCTGAAAACCCGAGAGGACGGTCTGAGTAAGGAGGGATACATACAACAATACCAGGAGGTAAAGGTAAAGCTTGGTGACAGTGTAATTCATGAGAAATTGAGAAACTTGCATTCTAACATTGGAGGGGTAACTGTCCTCATCGGTTGAGTAAAATTCATATCCAATACAATATGAGAATCACTTAAGTTTGACATTGCGGCGCGAAAAACTGGGGCAATTTTTTTCATCCATGTAGCTTCTTAATTTTTCATCTCGAATTACGTGGGCTTTGATTCCTCTTCGAGAATACATAGACACCTACTTAGTAGAACAAGTTCGACATTATAAAATCCCTATACTAGGAAAAATTTTCTTCGATGTATTGATGATACACCTCTTTGGATTTAGCTTCCCTATACCAATTTACAATTTCTCCAGCCAATTTACAATTTCTTGCCAATTTACAATTTTTTGTCAATTTACAATTTCTTGCTAATTTATAATTTCTCTAGCCAATTTACAATTTCAAGCTAATTTACGATTTCTTGCCAATTTATAATTTCAAGCTAATTTAAAATTTTATACCAATTTACAACTTATTGCCAATTTATAATTTCTTGGCAATTTACAATTTCAAACCAATTTACAATTTCATGCTAATTTACAATTTCCTGCCAATTTACCATTTCAAGCCAATTTAAATTTCCTGCCAATTTAAAGTTCATGTCAATTTACAATTTCTTGTTGATTTACAATATTTTGCCAATTTAAAATTCCCCATCAATTTAAAGTTTTTGCCAGTTTTCAAATCCCTACATGTTTTAAATTTCTTGCTATTTGAGCACCAACATTTGATATTTTGTTTCCCATAAAAAAATATTCATATTTTGTCTTTACATATTTCCTATATGAAAACGTGAAAAGTCTGAGCTTGACACGTTATTCTAATAGAAAACATATGAAGAGGGACAACTGTAAATACCGTATTTTTTTCGGGTTTTTTTGTGGTGTAAAAAAAATGATTCTTGAAAAAAAAAGATGTAAGTTTTAACTTTTGATTAATTATTTTTATATTGTTGCTTTGGCATTTGTAATAAAGCAAACCCTAGGCCTAGTTCATTGTTAGTCTAGCCCCTTTTTTTTTTTCATCTAGCCCATTCTTCAACAATTAATTTTTTGCAAATAGTGAATAATATAAAAAAAAAAAAAAGAGAAAAAGAATTTTGTAAATATATTTTTGTGTCACTAGATCTAGGAGCACCAATAGGAGAGCAAAGAATAGATTTCCTTCTCTCCCTATTGGTCCAAGTCTATGTATTTTCCACATTTAGTAAATAACTAAATTTTTTTTTTAAAAAGAGGAAACAAATTAAAAGGGGAAGCAGGGGAGTAGGCAGCAAGAAAGAAAGGGCAAAATGGGAAATCAAAGGAGAGAAATATCTAGAGAAGATATAGAGTGCCTAAGAGAGAAAAATGAAGGAAGGATTGACTATAGAAAAGAGGAGAGAGGGGGTGTTTGTGAAGAAGAAAGAAGTGAAAGAATAGAAAGCAAGAAAAAAAAAAGAGGAAAAAGGGAGGAAAGCTTCGGTTAGAGAGAGATAGGGAGAGCAAGAATGGAAGAAGAATAGAAGGAGAATATAGAGAAAGGGAAGAATAGTGCGAGTGAGAAGGGAAAGAGACCGAGAGCACTGAGAAGAGAAAGAGTCGAAATAGAGAAGTTGAGAGGTGGAATGACGGTAGAACAAAGAATTGCCCACTTCAATGCAGACCAGTAGCAAGCCTTAAAGTAGAAATTTGGGTTAACCTCCACCATCTTCAAGTTTAGGTAACCACTCTATCATGGATTTGCTTATGATTTTTGATTGGTTTTGGTTTATATGCAATAATAATTCGAGATTCCTGCTCATTTTGGCTTATCAGATAATATTCCTCATTGTCCGGTACATTGGTGGTTTTCTTTTTTCATTTATTGGGTAGATATATTCACTTGGTGATGGGTTCTTTTTTTTTTTTTTTTTTAAANTTTTTTTTTTTTTAAAGTTAGTGCTAATTAATAGTTTCGGCTGTGTGAAAATTACGATTGAAATAGAGGTTTTTGCTTGAACATGCGATATTGATGTGGGTTCATGTTCCTAACTTATTATTCATTACAACTCTTGGAGATTTCAATTCAGCTATGGATGTTTTAGATGCACAAAGGGCATATTTCAGTTACGTTTTTGGACTGTGTATATTCAAGCATGTTTACTGATATTTATTGCATTAGAGTTGGTAACCGGATATTCTATATTTTCACTTGAAACTTGATTGTCAATGGTGGAATCGAGTTGGGCATGAATTTTGGTTTGGCTGCAGGTTTATTAGTTGCTCTACTATTTATTCCCTATGGTTTTTGGCTGGTTTCCCTTATATTTTTGGAATATTGGTTTGGTTTCAATTTGATACATGTATAATCCTGAAAGTTTTCCTTTGAGTTTGGTTCTTGGGGTTTTACCTTTCAGACTTGGACCATAGACATTTGTTATTAAGAATGTATAAGTGTATTTGGGCTACTATTATATATATATATATATATATATATATATTTTGGCCTCATTCTGCCATATTAAGTTTTTCTATTTTTTTGTGTCATGTGATGGTGAAATCATGCAATTGATCTTCTTATTATTTTTATCTTTGAACAACTTCATTTTTATTAACATTGCTCAAATTCTGAATTTGATGTTATTATTTTTTTTTTCTTTTGTGTCAATGGTGGATTAATTGGAGGGTTTTATGTGTTTGGTTGAACTCATATCTCCTTTTGTTTATTTTACCAATGCAATTTTTTTAGGGAAAGTGTTGTAAGGCTGATTCAAAGAACTCTACTAGACTGTATTTATCTATTCATTCCTAAGTTTGTGGATACCCTTAAACAATAACCTATCATTTATAGAAGCTCCAGGGTAAAATGTGGGACTACATTTTCTTCTTGGTTTGGTTATTCTTGATGTTTGAAAGCTGTTTGGGGTAATTATCATTAATCTTGATGCTTAAATAGGGAATGTTTTAGTGCTGTTTTGAGGGCAATTGTGGATTGTGCGGAAGTTGCCATTTTGATTCTACATGATTTTGATATCCTTAGGTGATAATTGAGGGGCTGTTTGCTATGATGTTTTGATGGCAGTTCTGAGTATTTTTATGCACTTTTGGCACTACTTTGGAGCTGTTGGCACTACATTGGGTCACTCCTTACTCTTTTGGTGTTCAGTTTCAGGGCCTTTTCAAGATGGAATTTTATATTATTCTAGGTTGATCTCTATTATCTTGAATGTTTTTTTTTTAAGTATTAATTGGTGACTATGATGTAGTGTTTTGCATGCTAAATGGAGATTTCTCATACTATTATAGGGATTGTTCTGGTCTAAAGCGCATGGCTGTTTTCTTGGAAAATAATGCTCACTATTTATGATTCAGTTGAGCTTCTTTAGGGCTATCTTAGGCACATTTCATGCATGTCCCCGACATCATTTTTATGCCCTGTTGAGACTATTTTTGACTCAGTGATTCGTCGCTGTTGTGTTTGCTTTTATGCCATGGCATGGTTCATTTTTAGTAAGACTTAGCCACAATGTTGTGATTGGTTTGGGTGGCGGTGTCAATCCATGATCAAGGGGCTTTGGGTTACTTCATTTTAGTATTTTGGTGAATGAACAAAGAAGTTTTGGGTTATTTCGTTTTACTAGTTTAGGTGCTATTTTGGGGTTGTTTTGGGTGTTGTTCCTGTTTGTTTTGGTTGACTGTTCTATGCATATCTTGGGGTTGCACTTTGACTATTTTCCCTATGCCCTTTGGGCTGCCACAGTTGAAATCATGATGATTTTTTTCTATTGCACTTGTATTGAGCTATTTTGGAAAAGTTGTTGAGTATTTTGGGGCTGCATGTACATCTAAGGTAGCACTTGATAATTCTACATTTGCCTATGTGCTCTCATGGTTAGATAATTTTACATTTAGGCTAGAAGCATCAAAATACCTATTCTCGGGTCTGTCAGTCCCCTTATGGCAGTGCTCAATGTTTTTTGTTATAACAAGAGCTATAGGGCTCCAATCCAAGTAATTTTTTTCTTGTTAAAATTGGGAGACATATATATTTCATGTGTAAAATTTATTTTTTTATATATATCTACTAATCCTAGTTTGCATTTCAAGTTAGTAGTTTTTTCTGTGTTGTCAAGTTGTCAGACAGCTCTGGTAGCGTTTAATCTCTTAATTCTTTCTAGAGCTACAGAGCTTAGAATTTAGCACTGTTTGTCTCGATAGAACCATAAGATGTGTGCCTTTGATATATGAAATTTTTAGAATTTTTTCATTTTTCCACCACTTCCAGTTCTAATTTGAATGCAACTGTTTTGGATTATGCCTGAGTGACCCTTTCTTAATTTTCTATTATTCCATTTTTGTGAGTTTTAGCTTGGTTCTAAGCATTGCATAGGAGCTATTGGCAATTCAATTTGGTAATTTCTGCATTTGCCTACATGAGAGATGATTGGTAGTCTTATTTTTGGGTGGTGGTTGTCTTATATTTATTTGGAGTTCAATTTGAAATAATTATTGGGTTATTGAATTCTCCAAGTTGTGGTCATTGTTTATTGGGTGTCATTTGGGATGCTTCTTATATGATTGAGGCATGAGATATATTTGAAATGATGATATTTAGTTGTGAATCTTTTAACTTGTATTTGGTGTTTCCTTGAGCAACTTTACATATGACTGAGGGTGATTGTGGTCATGAGCAAGTTGGAGGGCTCTGCTCAAGAAGGCTTTGCTACAATCTAGGAGTAAGAGATTCTTATTTATCTTACCTTTTTTTTCAAAGTCCATTTCCCTAAGACAAATATTGTAATACTTAAAATCATACATTTGTACTGCATATAAAATATATATTTGTATCATGTAGTATCCGCAGGCCCCTTCACTTATCATGGGAGGATAGATTGAGTCTGATTCCTTTATGGCATAGCTTTGTTTATCCAATCTAGGTGAATGTAGCAACACCCTAGAAGGCACTTTATACAAGAAAGGGGTGGAAGGATTTAGGCCTCAATAGAGAAATCATGCATTGCATATTTAAATTCTCTATTTTTTATTTTGTTAGATATTCCTATAATACATTTATTATTTTGAGATAAATAAAATACACATTCTTGACCATATTATGTTCACACAATAAATTTTGGGTAACCGTCTTTTAGACGGGTGTTATGGGGTGCCTAACACCTTCTCTACATACAAACTAACTCTTGAATCATCTTTGCTTCACAAACCATTTTTAAAATTGAAAAAAAGGTTTTCCAACTTTTTTCCATTTTCTTAATTAGTGGTGACTCCAAGTTTCCTTTGAAAATGAATCTCTTTTTAAAATTCGTCATTTGTGTCGTAGCGACCTTTGTGTATGTTGTGACACAAAGTTTAAGCCAATAAGCAAGGATCGAATAAAAGGGGGCCGTATGCTTGATTCAAGAGTCAGAAGGGTCAAACAACGAAGTTAGGCAGAGCCGGAGTGCCCCAACGCTATCAACTTTGTGCATTTTTTCGTTTTCTTCCCTAAATTGACTCCGAATTGAGTCTTTTTGGGCCCATTTTTATACTAGTTAAAACCTATGTTATTTTTCTTATTTGGAATTGGACTTTTACTAGGAATTTAGGTTTTGGACTTGGGCTAGGCCCTTTTACCAATTAGGGTAAAATAGGTTAGTCTTTAGTTTAAAGCGAGTTGACCACCTTGTGATAGCAATTAGATTTGGATAATTTCAAAAATTGGAGTTGAGAAGTTTCGCTTTCCTTGGATCTTTGATGAACTATTAGAACTTATCAACAACCCTAGTTCTTGTGGCATTTGATCTAAGACTTATCACTCACCCCTATCCCCTTTTGAGTGTAGCGTCTATATTATTCTCTTTTGTTTTGATTTTTCGTTTATGAACTTTGATTGGACGATTCTCGAGCAATTGAATCTCTACCATTCAGGACAAATCCATAGAGGTTCACATCATTATTGATTAATTTGACATGGTGCATGGTGGTCATCTTAGTAAATTACATAGAAAAGTCATTCACCTTCTACAATAGTAATGCATGACCTATCCACGTACATATACGTAAAATTGAATTTTTAGTTTAAGTAAAGTTTCAATTTCTCTCTTTTAATATAGGAAAGAATGAGTATAAAATTCATTACACCAATGTCATATCCCTTTCATAGTTATCATAAATCCTCTTACACCAATACCCTTTATTGGGCCTGGACACAAAGCTAATTAAGCCCAATGTGGGGTGGATTGAACTCATTTTGGCCTATTGCTTTAGGTGATATCTGCTTAAAGCGTTTGAACTCCACCTCAGATGCAATTAGAAGGAAAAAGAAACTCCACTTTAGTAGCACCAACATATTTTGCATTAGGAGACTCCCACTAATACCACTCCCTCTCTATGTCCTTCTTCTTTGATATAGCGCAAGACTTTTTTTGGCTCATTGTAAGGTATCATATTCCTCTCATTCTTTGCATTATTCTAGAAGAAGCACTTTACTTGTAATAAGTCAACTCCACAAAGAAAATCACATACCTCTCCTATAAGTCATCAAATCTTTGACCCCGATATTGGAGAGCTCTCATCAATCCACTTCTTTATTTGTTCGGTGCATGTGCCCCTTTGTGATATTGAAATTTATCCACGCATGAATCTTACTTTTTACAGGTCTAGTACTTCAAATTGTTGTATTGTAGAGAATTCATCAGATGCCGACATGACTTTTTCTCAAGCCGACCCAAAGTTAGAACAAAAATGAGTTTTTGTAACTTCACATAAATAAGCCCCAAGTATATATAAATTGTGCAAGTGCCCAATCAGTATAATCAATTTTAGTTCCTCCATTGCATATTTTTGTTGTGTTTTTCTTCCCTTTTGTAAGCCAACTCCAAAATGGTCTCTGACCCCAGTAGTGGTTCTTTTGATGATGAGAGGTATTCTACCAATAACAATGCCTTGATTGAAGATTTTGGAGCTGACCCTTGCTTGGGATTCTTTTATGGCAGCTCCTTCATCAAGGTGACCCCCCAAGCAGCATGCTCATATTCAAGCATTTACAACGAGACCCTCAACAATGTTTGGTTGGCAATATGGTATGTATATGAAATGCATGAAGCCATATCATTGGACCAAAAAGATGATTAACTTAGCTCCATTACATGATGCACAATCCTCCAAGCTGATACCTCCCTTCATTGTCCACAATCATGATAGCTCGAATTAGGTTGTCCTTGATACTTCATCTGCCCATGCAGATTGGAGCTTGGTTTGAATGGGACAAAGGAATGCAACTTGATCTCTACATAGTCTTAGACAATCATCTTGGCACCACCATTTTTTACCACTACATCAAGTTAATTTTAGTTGATGTGCTATACAATACTCGGATAACCCACTTGGATTTGGTAAATTTCTTTTTCAATGAACACACTTGCATGGATGTCGAAGTAGATATTCAGACAACAAATCTACATCCACCCCCAATGGTTAGACCATCAACTTGACCAACATGTGGCTCATTTCTTGCTACGGAGGTGACATCCATAAAGTTCTCCACTAAGATAGGAAGTTTTGTTATTTACTCCATCCTTCAACCATGTTTGCCTCCTTTGAAAATTGGCATATGGGATTGCAGAGGAGTTTTACACCCAGCTTTCAAAGATATTTTTATCGACATTGTTACCCATTGTTACCAAGCTCCTATTGTACTTCCAGAATTTGAAAAGATCTTTGAGGTTGAATGTGATGCTTTATATGTGAGAATTGGTGTCCTTCTTAGTCAAGAAGGCAAACCAATTGCATTCTTTAGTGAAAAGCTTAATGATGCTAGAAAAAGGTACTCAACTTATGACAAAGAGTTTTATGTCATTTTTAGAGCTTTTCATCATTGGAGTCACTACTTGCTTCCTAAAGAATGAGTTCTTTATTCTGATAATGAAGCATTAAAGTACTTGAATTCACAACACAAGTTAAGTAGTTGTCATGCCACATGAGTTGAATTTCTCGAGCCCTACTCTTTCTCCACTAAACATAAATCTAGAAAACTTAATAAAATGACTGATGCTTTAAGTAGGAGGCATTGCCTTCTTAGCACAATGGAAGCAAAAGTGCTGGGGTTTGAAATTGTAAAAGAACTCTACACAAATGATTATGATTTCTGCTATACTTGAAAGTCTTGCTCTAAGGGCTCCAATAACCATTTCTTCTTGAAGGATGAGTTTCTTTTCAAAGACAATAGGATGTACATTCCTATTTGCTCTTTGTGTGAGGGAATAATTAGAGAAGCTCATGGAGGTGGGCCTGTTGGTCACTTTGGAAAAAATGAGACCTTAGCTATTGTTCAAGAAAATTTCTATTAGCCAAATCTTACTCCTAATGTAATGAGAATTGTACAAGAATGTGTTGTTTGTCACAAGGCAAAGAGTTATAGATACAATACTAGACTTTACACTCCACTTCTAGTACCAAATGCATGTTGGGAGGATCTTAGTATGGATTTTATTGTGGGTTTGGCTCACACTAAAAGAAGCAAGGACTCTATTATGGTGGTTGTTGATCATTTTTCAAAAATGGTTCATTTTGTTCCTTGCAATAAAACTATTGATATTTTTCCTGTTTCAGATATTTATTTAAAGGAGATTATGAAGCTTCATGCCACTCCAAAATCCATCACTTTAGATGATGACTTGAAAGTCATGAGTCATTTTTAAAGGATCTTATGAAGGAAGTTGGGCACTAAATTATAATTCAGCACTTGTAATCAAAAAGCTAATGGCCAAACTGAAATTGTTAATAGAACTTTGGAAAATTTGTTGAGAAGTTTGGTGAAAAAGAATATTAGTGAGATTTGCTCTTGCCTTAGGCGAAATTTTCTCACAATAGGTCCGCTAGTCAAACTACTAGTTGCAGCCCATTTGGGGTTGTGTATGACTTGTGTTAGAATATTAGCTGTAAATACTAGTTATTATAACATATATTTAGGCTTGTAATTAGCTTATGATTAGGCTCATTATTGTTGTACAGTTAGTATAAATAATAGTTGTGAGGAGCTAGTCTCATAACCTTTTACACTATTCTCACATGGTATCAGAGCTATTTTAGTGAGAAAAATCTTTTCATTCTTGCTGTGAATTTTTTCAGCGGCATTTTTCCTCTCCCTGCTATGTTCATACTCCAGCAGTGTTCTAAAACTAGGGTTTAGTGGTTGTGTCTCTATCCAGCCACCCTAGGACTCGATAATCACAATTATGACCCCATAGTCAACCTCAGAACCATCCGACCGGCCATTCCTTGGAGAATTGCCATCAGCCATTCCATAGCCTCTATTGCTCAAACTGGTAATCCAATTGCATGCATCTCTCAGTCATCCTCTCTTGGACCTTGGGTTCTTGATTCTGGTGCTTCTGATCACATGTCTGGTAACAAGAGTTTATTTTGTCATATTGCTTATTCTAATTCATTATCCACTGTTACCTTAGCCGATGACTCACAAACTATAGTCAAAGGCATTGGATAGGCCAAACCTTTACCCTCCCTATCTTTAAATTTTGTTCTCTTTATGCCGAGGTGTCCATTTAATTTGATTTCTATCAGCAAATTAACCCAAATCTTTCCTTATTCTATTACCTTTGTAGCTAATTCAGTTCTTGTGCAGGAACAGAACACTCGAAGGATGATTGGAGTAGGGCATGAGTCCCGTGGGCTATACTACCTCACCCAGCCACCATCTCCTGTGGCGTGTATTGCCGCTGATTCACCTGAACTTTTTCATCGTCGTTTGGGACATCCTAGCTTACAGAAACTACAAAAGATGGTGTCGAGTCTCTTTAGTGTCTCTTCTTTAGAATGTGAGTCTTGTCAATTAGGAAAACATGTTCGTAGTTCTTTTCCTAGTCGTGTCAATAAACAAGCTGAGTCTCCTTTTTCACTTATTCATTCTGATGTATAGGGTCCTAGTCGTGTCAACTCAACTCTTAGTTTTCAATACTTTGTTATATTTCTTGATGATTTTTCCCAATGTACTTAGTTATTTTTAATGAAAAATCGTTTAGAAATATTCTCCATTTTTCAAACTTTTTGCTCAGAAATTAAAACTCAATTTGGAATCACCATTCGCACCTTTCGGAGTGATAATGCTCGAGAATATTTTTTTGCTCCATTTCAGTCTTTTATGACTTCTCAAGGCATTCTCCATCAATCTTCTTGTGCTCATATCCTCAACAAAATGGAGTGGCTAAGCAAAAAAATAGACGCCTGATTGAGACTGCCCGCACTCTCCTAATTCATAATAATGTTTCACCGCATTTTTGGGGAGATGCAGTTATCACTGCATGTTATTTGATTAATCGCATGTCATCTTCCATTTTACAAAATCAGGTACCTCATTCTCTTTTATTTCCTAATCAGCCACTCTACTCTCTTCCTCTTCGTGTCTTTGGTTGCACATGTTTTGTTCATGATCTCACTCCCAGTAAAGATAAGTTTCATGCAAAATCTCTCAAATGTGTTTTTTTTGGGTTATTCCCGTTTACAAAAGGGTTACCATTGTTTCTCTCCTGAACTCAAACGTTATATAGTTTCCTTGGATGTCACCTTCTTTGAGACAACCTCATTCTTTCCATTTTTAGGGCCTCCTAATTGTTCTACTGTTACTCAGGTTCTCCCTATTTCATGTACTAGTCTTACTCTGCAGGTTGTTTCTTCCCATGAGTCCAATGGTCTTACAGAGGACTCAGCATCTCCTTTCCTCACCTACCTTGTCGGCCTCGACCTGACCTGTTAAGAACCCTACCATTATGTCACCTGTCATTGTGCCTCTTGAGAACCTTACCATTGTGCCACCTATCACTGAGTCTATTGAAAACCCTACCACCACTGATAGTCCTACTACTATCCCATTGGACTTATCTCCTGCTATGGTTACTTTTCTAGTTTCGGTCTCTGACTTTGACTGTTCCATTGCTGACCGCAAAGGTATTCATTCTACTCGCAACCCTTACCCTATTTATAATTTTGTGATCTATCACCATTTGTCTCCACAATATTCTGCTTTTGTGTTGTCTTTGTCTCCTGTTTCGATTCCTAAGAATCCAGGTGAAGCATTTTCTGACCCAGGCTGGCGTAAGGCAATGATTGATGAGATGACTGCTTTAGACTCCAACAGCACTTAGGATTTGGTGCCTCTACCACGTGGTAAATCCATAGTTGGTTGTCGTTGGATTTACACAGTCAAAGTTGGCCCTGATGGCCAAATAGATCGTTTGGAAGCTTGACTGGTTGCCAAAGGCTACACCCAGATCTACGGACTTGATTATGGTGATACATTCTCTCTAGTTGCCAAGATGGCCTCTGTTTGCCTCTTTCTCTCTATGGCTGTCATTCACCACTGGGCCTTTTATCAATTAGATATTAAAAATGCCTTTCTACATGGCGAATTGCACGAGGAAGTTTATATGGAGCAACCTCCTGGATTTGTTACTCAGAGGGAGTCTAAATCTAGATTGGTGTGTAGATTTCACAGATCTCTCTATGGACTTAAAGAATCTCCACAGGCTTGGTTTGGGAGATTTAGTTCAATTGTCCAACAGTTTGGTATGACTCAGAGTGAGGTTGATCATTAAGTCTTTTACTTTCACTCATTCCTTAACCGATGCATTTATTTGGTTGTCTATGTGGATGATATTGTGATTACAGGGAATGATCAAGAGGGCATACAGAAACTCAAGCAACATCTTTTCCAACACTTTCAGACAAAAGATTTAGGCAAACTCAAGTACTTTATGGGAATAGAAGTTGCTCAATCCCGAAAGGGTGTTGCTATCTCACAACGAAAATATGCCTTTGATATATTGAAAGAAACAAGCATGTCAAACTACAAACCTGTGGATACTCCGATGGATCCTAATGTCAAGCTCCAACCAGATCAGGGGGAGCCCTTATCAGATCCTAGTAGATACCAGAGACTTGTTAGGAAACTCAACTACCTTACAGTGACATGTCCTGATATTACCTTCCCAATGAGTGTACTCAATCAATTTCTAAGTGCTCCGTGTGACAGTTATTAGGATACAGTAGTTCGTATTTTAAAATACATCAAGAAGGCACCAAGCATATAGAGATTAACTGTCACTTTATTAGACAGAAAATACTTTTAGGGGATATTGCTACTAGTTTTGTTAGATCAAATGACCAACTAGCAGATATATTCACTAAGTCTCTCGGAGGCCCTCGAGTTAACTACATTTGTAACAAGCTTGGAACATATAATATATATGCTCTAGTTTGAGGGAGAGTGTTAGAATATTAGCTATAAATACTAGTTATTATAGCATATATTTAGGCTTGTAATTAGCTTATGATCAGGCCCAAGATTAGGCCCATTATTGCTATACAGTTAATATAAATAATAGCTGTGAGGAACTAGTCTCACAACCTTTTCCACTATTCTCACAACTTGAATCCAAATGGTCCTTTAGATTTGGCTCCTCTTCCCACTAAACATAACTTTAGTGAAGATGCTGAAGCTAGAGTTAAGTTTATTAAAAAGTTTCTAGAGCAAATTAGAACAAAAATAGCAAAACAAAACTAGAAGTGTATAGCTCAAACTAATAAGCATAAGATGTTTACTAAATTCAAAGAATGAGACTTTGTATGGATCTTGAGAGTGTAGGTATGCTCCTAAGGGGGGAGGGGGTGTGAATAGGAGATTAAAACAATTTAGAACAAAACCACCAATTAAAACTTTTTATGTAAGAACTAGCTTTTAAACAAGAACTCGTTTTATAGCTTGTTCTTTATCAACCCAGAAAATTTAACATACACAAAATAAAATTTTGAAGAACATGAATATCTCACAGAGAATCACCCAAAAACATATCTAGAAATTTAAGGACCATATAAGAATAGATGAACTAATTTATCAAGACAAAGAATCAGCTCAAAACCATATATTCAACAAGCTTAATTCATAACCAGTCAACCAAGCATAAAACTAGTTTATGCAACATATAGCAAAAAAGTAAAGAGAGTAGGGAGAAGAGATTTAGCCCATAATTTTTATAGTGGTTTGGCCAAACATTGCCTACGTCCACTGTCCCGAGGCTGGGGTTGCACTAGCAACAAGGTTATTTGTCCAAGCTTCTACAATCCTTGGTTTCTTAAGAGCAAACTAAAAACTCTCAAACTGATTTTACAAGAGTTCACAAATAAACTCCTTCTCTCTAATTTTACAAAAGCTCACCAGAAACTTTCTTTCCCTTTAACCAAGAGGAGAGGTCACTCTCCCCAGATTTTTTCAATGGAAATCTGTATACTAAAACCCTGAATAGGTTTAGTCCCAAAAGAAAAATAATAAAGCTCTCTCAAAGGTGTATGCAAAGAGTAGTATAGAGAGATGAGAAGACAATGAACTTGATTTGTAATGACACATAATTTTCTTTAAACTTTTGCTTTTGTTCTTCTCGAAATTCATCAGCACTTGGGTCTTCAATTTATAGGAGTCCAGAGGCAGAGGATGATCGTTTGAATTGTGGACAAAGTCTTCAATGCTTGGCTGTCAATTTGTGCCATTTTAGGAATCTTTTTGTTACTCTTTGATTTGTTTCCTAATATAGCTCCTCCTTTGAAAAATTCCTTTTATATAATTCTAATAGCTCTTTTCTGATTGATTGCTTCTGAAGTGTACTCCTTTGATTGATTGTCATTTATTCTTGAATATTCTCAAGCTTCAAAAATATCTTCAAATCTTTATTGCCACATCAGCATATGTGATCTTCTGAGAAAAACAAGTTTTGTATGAGAACTGGTTCTTGCTGAGGTAGGAGCTCGTTCTTCTTCTTGACCCTGGTTAATCACTAACTTGTTACTTAATAAAGACACTCAAACAAAACATATTAGGGTTAGTGATAATGATCATTTGTTATCATTAAAACTAGGGTTGAAGAATGGTGGACTCAAACATATCTATCTTAGAAGGGGATGCTTTCCACTTGGAAGATTTGCTAAACTCAAGCCTAGAGTTGATTGTCCCTTTACAGTGTTAAAGAGAATTGGAGAAAATGCTTATATGATAGAACTACTTACTGATTACAGAGTTTATGGCATTTTTAATGTTTCAGATTTTATTCTCTTTCATGAAGACATTTAGGACTTAAGGTCAAGTCCTTTTCAACTAGAGGAGAGCTTGATGCAAGAGCATTTAAACAAGAAGTAGAAGGCTTAGTCCAAGAGTTAGTACAAGCCCAAGTTGTGATGATCAAGCTGTCTGAAATTTCAAAATCTCACCCTAATTTCATTGAAGAATTGGGCATGCAAGCCTAGTCCAAACGGGATCATAATCATAGAAAGCTTTTGATGTCAGGGTTCAAAGAACAAAAGTTTCACATTATTTGGATTTTTCTAGGAATAGTTATACTATTTTTAGAGGCTAGTGGTTACAATTTGTCAACACTTACTAGTATGTAATGATGTCTACCATGTCCTATACTTGGAGGGTTATTCCAAGGCTAGTTTATACGTACATTGATGTAAAGATTCAGAGAAAAACAATTGAGTGAATATTGAAAGACTAGAAAAGTTGTGTGCTTTCTTCTTGAAGTTTTTGTATCTCTTTGGAGGATTAGAAAAACAAATTATTCTGTTGATAAGTCGGTTTTATACCACTTATCCTGTATTTATCTAGCTTGTTAATTGTTTGTTCTAGGGTATTTTGAGTTTGATTCTTATGAATTATTGTTTATTTTATAGGTTTTTACATTAGAAGTCTTTGGAAGTCATTTTGGTGTTTTTCAGTGTCAAAAAGAGTAAGTTTTGGCAAATTTGGGAAGAAGATAGCAACTTGGGAGCCGTAGCACCCTCCAAGCAAAGAACCAAGGTGCCGCAGTGCCCAAACCCAAGGCTGCAGCCCCCGACGGTCAAACTCTAAATTTGACTTCTGAACTTCCTAATTTCACTAGGACTCCTAATTTATTTTAATTTCTTTTTCTCCTAAACTTTCTAGGACCTATAAATAAGACCCTTAAAGTCTAAATTAGGGTGCCACACTTTTGAGAGAAGAGGCAAGAGGAGGAGAGGATTCAAGCTTGAAGATCAATATTTTCGGCACCAAATCGTCACATCCAAGAGTTTATTTCTTCATCTCTCTCTTGTAACTGATGTCTACTCTGTGTGTGAAGTTATTTTTTGCATTCATTATGAACTAATTCCACCATCTAGAGTGGATATGTAGCCTAGCTTAGGATGGATTGTAATTTCTAATGAATTAATCAAAAGACCATCTTGTTTAATTGACTTTTTAATCTTCATATTTAATGTTTCTGTTTGACTGGCCATCAATTTAGATGAGTTGGTAATTACAATAATACTAGAAGGTTAGTTGTAATTGAAGACCATAGGGATTAAAAACATAAATTACATAAGGGATAAGAATATACCATTATGGTTTATGTAGCCATTAAAAAAGAACCATAGAACAAATTGAATTCTGAGATTATTCGCAATTCACATAGGAATATAGTGGATTCATAGTTTGGGAATATATTTGTTTGACCTTGGAAAAGGCTAATAAATGACTTAGGGTTCTTGGCTAGCAATTAGGGAGATTTTTGTCGATTAATGAATTAGGAATAAAGATCCGGACTAGCTACGGTGAAATCAACATCCTAGATACTTTCTCATCATATTCTTATTCTTGTTACATTTATTACTCTTTGTTTACAATTTTGCATTTAAATATCATCATAATTCATCTATCAATTGTCTAGATAAAATCAGAAAATGCATAATTTTGGTACTTAATAGCCATAGTCTCCGTGAGACGATAATCTATCTCACTTCTTTATTACTTGATTATGATACATGCACTTGCGTTCACATTTTACGTAACATCTGTATATCTTGAAGAATAGCCACGTGAGATACTAGTGCCCTTGGTGTCACCAGTATCCAGGCAATTTCAAGTTCTTCAAATAGTTCATCTTCCCCCCACCTTCATCTCCCTCAGATTCCTTCAAGCCCCAATCATTTGCCACCATGGGCATGGTTATGTTTCTTGTTATGCCTGCATGTTCTTTTGTTTTTTCTTTTCTCTTTTTATTTTTTAAGAATTAATTAAATTGTTAGGAATTTAGACTATAGTAATACTTCTTTTTTTAAAAAAAAAATTAAATAAATTATTAATAAGTTTTGTTATTTTATTTCTCACAAAAATCTGGCTAAATATAGATAGGTTTTTTTTTTTGGAAAAATAACTAACATTACAAAAAAAGTAGTATTTGAACTAAACATAGAGATAAAAGATTCTCATAAAATATTTGAGGCCAACCAGATATAAATTATAACATTCTTGGAAACAAAATTCCTAAAAAGAATAATTACTGGGAATAAAAAAATAACAAACATCCCCTAAGTTTCTTGCTTTCTCTTTGGGCATAAGCCCCATGTCAATGCTTTTCTAAAAAAATAATAAATAAAAAAAGAGCATGTTGGCCCAATGATACCACATCAACACTCTAAAAAAAATCTTTTTTAAACATTTTTTGGGCAAATGTAGGCCCCATGGTGCCACATGTCTTGTCATGTCAGCTATGTTACCACATGTATTGGCATCTAAGTTTCCATGTCATATTAATATATACAATAATACAAAAATTTATGTCACCTCAGCATTTTCCATCATTGGGTTAATGAGTCTGTTATTTTTTGGATTTAATCGAAAATTTGAATTTTTTTAAAGGTTCAATTGAAGAAATTGAAAATACAAAGCAAATAAAAAAAAAAAAAAAGCAAAGTTCAAGGACCTAAACTATATTTTATCCTTTTTTTAAAAAAAAAGATTTGCTTAACATAATTAAAAATAAATTAACTTAAAATGGAAGTTTAAAATAAAGAGAATCAATTTTTGTCTTTCACATTAGGGATTTTTTTTTTTTTTTAAAAAGAGAGAATCAAATTGTTCATTTTTAAAATAAAAAGATCAAATAGTTCATTTTATAAAAACTACAATTAAACTTTAATAAAATACTCTAATTTAAAAGTGTGGAAGTTGGCTTTCCAATTAATTTATATCTTTATTGAAATAGTGAATGCTACTTTTACACAAAAATCTTTTGCTTTTTTTCTTTTCTTTAAATATGTTTTCATCAAGTAACCGATAACAGTTTTGCAAATGTTAGGGAAATTGTTTACTATATCTCTTTCTTGGGGTTATCTACCAATACTTACATTCTTATGGATGAGCGAGTCTATCAAACAACCTGATGTTCAATACAACGAGTTGTCAGTCCAACATGTCACTATAATTAGTACAAACATATAAAATAATTCTAAATAGAAGAGAATGGCGAATCTAGTTTTCAAAATATTTGAAGTTTCAACCATCTTATTCAACTTAAGTTGCCTATAAGATTTAAATATCTACAAAAAAGTTTTTAGTTTTCTACTCATTTTTTTTTTGTTTGCAAAACATCCCTTGGTTAACATTTTTCATTGTTCTATTGATTTTAGCTCTGTTACATTCTATTGACTTGGGGATTCCACTCAGTTTCAGCAAAAGAACATGGCAAAATTGATCCATTTTACATCTGTTGCTTTTGCTTTGTTTGATTCAATGTTTGCATCACCCAAATTCAGTTTACTCCTCCTAAATCAATTTTGATAATTTTTAATCTTTTGCTTGATTGATTTTGAGAATCTAACTTTGAAGCATCCAAGAATCCCAAATAATCCTCAACGACAGTAACTTCCAAGGGAATCGGAAGAGAGGCGGTGGCACTGCCACATGCTTGTCACCGGCAAGGATAGAAAGAAGTAATCTGGGTCGGGTTCTTTCTCATTCATCAATCATCGATGGGTTTGATCTGACCAAGGTGGAGTAGTTCCCAACGAGCCTCATATCGCTGGATCTGAATCACGATAAAACTTATTGGAGCATTCTTGTGGGATCTACTTATGGCACTCCTGTTAAAAAATCTAGAAATTATGCACCACATGAAAGTATGGTAGGCCTAAGATCAAATAGGCAATCTAGATGGAAAATATTAGAGAGAGAACAAGAAATGACTGAAATGGCTTTCTATAATTCTAAATATTCTTGTCTTGGCTGATGTCTTTGAGACTCATACAACATCTCTTTATATAGTACTCCTAATTGTAACCGTAACTAGAGCAATTACATAGGACCTTATTATTTCTAATAACTAGTGCCTTCATACTTGAATTCATTGAGGAGTTACAATATAACCTATAACCATTAACATATGATTTAACTTTGTAACCCTCCTATCTTAACCTTATAACTCATGACATTATTTTTGAATCAACTTATAACACTCCCTTAATTCTGAAAGTTCTAAGACACCAAGTTTATCACAAAAGTGAAAAAACTTGTCTTTAAAAACTGCCTTTGTGATGATGTCTGAAATTTAATCTCCAATCTTGAAAATTTTCACCTTAACCTCGCCTTCTTCAAACTTCTCTCTAATGAAATGAAACTTGAGCTCAATATGCTTTGAGCCGTTGTGAAAAACTGGATTTTTAGTCATTGCAATAGAAGTCATGTTGTCACAAAAAATTGTAGTGGGGAAGACTTGATCTTGCTTCACATCCCTCAAAATTCTTCTTAGCCATATAGCTTCACAAGTTGCACTTGTAATAGCAATATATTCTGCTTCTGCTGAAGATAAGGCTATGGTCTGTTGGTTCTTTGAAGACCATGAAATAGCCTTTTTTCCTAAAAGAATACATAACCAGAAGTACTTTCTCTATCATCCAATGATCCAGCCCAATCGCTGTCAATGTAACAAACCAGTTTGTTGCCTTCTTCACCTTGGCATAGAATACCAAAGGATTTTGGGCCTTTGATATATCTTAGAATCCTCTTGGCTGCTGCATAATGTTGCTTGCTAGGTTCACTTAGAAACCGAGAAATAATATTAACAGCATAAACAATGTCAGGTCTTGTATTTGTGAGGTAAATGAGTGATCCAACAAGTTTTCTGTATAAAGTCTCATATGCCTTCTCTTAACCATCATTCTTTGAAAGTTTCTCATTAACAACCATGGGAGTTGGAGTTGATTTGCAGTCTATCATATGAAACTTCTTTAACAAATCTGCACCATATTTTTCTTGAGAAAGAAAAATTCTCCCATGTTCCTTCTTCACTTGCATGCCAAGAAAATATTTCATGAGTCCTAAGTCTACCATCTCAAGATGACTTATCATTGTCTTTTTGAACTCTTGTAACAAGCGGTCATTAGTTGCCATGTAAATCAAATAGTCAACATGAAGACAAACAATGAGATATTCATCATGAGCACCTTGAGTTTCATTGAAATCTATGCCTAGTTGCTAAGTGTATCCATTTGCAACAAATCTAGCCTTATGCTTTTGAAGCGAACCATCTTCATTAAACTTGGTTTTGAACACCCATTTCAAGCCAATAATGTCTTTGTCTCTTGGCTTTTCAACAAGATGCCAAGTTTGATTCTTCTCAATCATCTTCATCCATAGCCTTCCTCCATTTCTCCTCTTTTGATGCTACTTTAAAGCTTTGTGGTTCATAAGCAATTAAGGCATCGTTGCTGTCAACATCAACGAATGATCTAGTCTTTCTAGGAGGTGAATTTGTAGTCACATCAACTATTAATTCTTGGTCAGAATGAGCAACTTCTTGAATTTGAATAGGCAATTTTGTTTGAACAACATCTCCATTTTTTTGCTCCTATGCCTTTGTTTAATCAAAAATCACATCTTTAGAAACAATCAGCTTATTTGTTCTTGGATTATATAGGTAGAAGCATTTGGATTCATCACTATACCTAAGGAAAATACATTTTTGTCCTTTCTCATCTAGCTTTTCTCTATTTTGGGTATGAATGAAATGATAAGCCACAACCAAAGAGTTTTAAGTGATCAATATTTGGTTTTCTCTTGTACCATGCATCATATGGTGACACATGATCAAGAGCTAGTTGGAAACCTATTGAGAAGTTAAATTGATGTGTGAACAACCTCAACCCAATAGTTGTTAGGAAGCCCTTTCGCCTCCATCATGCTTCTTGCCATTTTAGCAATGCTTCTATTCTTCCTCTCAGCCATGCCATTTTGTTGCGGACTTCTATTACCAAAAAATTATCTTTCAATGCCTTTTTCTTTGCAATAATCAAGGAAAGGCTTGTATATGAACTCTCCACCGCAATCAGTTCTAAGAGTTTTGATTTTCAGTCCACTTTGTCTTTCAACTAAGGACATGAACTCTAGAATTTTTGAGAAAGCTTCTGATTTCTGTTCAAGGAAGTAAACCCACATCATCCTTGAAAATACCTATTTTCTTCAAGTGATGGAGTCTTTGTTAGTCCCCAAAGGTCTACATGGATAAGATCTAGAGGTTCTTTTGGCCTCCATGAAGTGTTTGGAAAACACAATCTATGCATCTTACCATAGATACATCCTTCACATACTTTTCTACTTGCTTCTATTGAGGGAAGACCAATCACTATCTCCTTTTGATGAACCTCTTTCAAGCTTTGGTAATTTAAGTGACCGTATCTACAATGCCACAACATGGGTGCACTAACTTCTTCAGCCTTGAGAGAAAAGTTTCTTCCACTCTTCATGAACATTGGAAAAACTTTGTTTCAAGTCATTGGAATTGTTGTGATCAGTTGGTTCTATTTCTTGTCAAAGATCTTGCAACCTTGGTAATCAAACTTTAACTCATATCCTTTTTGAATAAGTTGCCCAACACTTAATAGACTTTGAGATAGGGAAGGAACATAATAAACATCTTTGATTAGCTTTGAATTACCTCCCTTAGTTTGGACAGAAATTTCTCCTTATCCCTCAACAATCACGGCCTTTCCATCTCCTAGCATCACCTTGGACTTGAAATTCTCTTCTAAGGACACAAAATTCTCCTTAATTCCAGTCATATGACTCCTACAACTGCTATCAACATACCATACCTTATCTTTTTCTTGTGAGGAGTTGTCAATGTAGAAAACTTGCTCCTAAGTGCCTTCTATGAAATTGGCTTAATTCTTCTCCTTCTTTGGACAATCTATCACTTTGTGATCTGAGTCCTTGTAGCTAGTGCACTTTCTAAACAAGCAATTCTTGTATCATGGTTGTCTTTCTTGAAAATGGAGCATTGAGGAGTGGTCTTGTCATTATTTCTTGGCCTATCTTGGTTGGATCTTCCTAGCCTACATCCTTTACTTGAACTTCCTCCTCTCCTTTGTGGTTGTTGATAGTTTTTCTTCTTTCTTTCTCCATCTTTCCTTTTTGAAAAATTCATCTTCAATTGAAATCCTTGCTCCAAAGGTTGTCCCACCCTGCATATTTTTTCTTCAAGGGTTTCTAGAGTGCCCATTAGTTCAAAAGTAGTGAGTGTGGAAAGATCTGGGGATATTTCTATTGAAGCAATAATAGAATCCCATTTTGGTGGCAAGCTTCTAAGAACTTTTTTAACAACCTTCTCTTTGATAGTATCACCATAACTCTTAATTTAATTAATAATTCCAGCCACTCTATTAGAGAAATCACACACCTTTTCATTCTCCTTCATAGCCAAAAGTTAAAAATCTCACCGTTGGTTCTGTAGCTTGATGAAATCACCTTCTCAGAGCCTTGAAATTCCTTTTGCAAGACATCCCATGCTTCCTTGGCAATAGTAATGCCAAAGATTCTTGGATAAATAGTTTTACCCACGCCTTGTTGTATGAAGTGGAGACCACTAGCATCTCTCTTCACAATCCCCTTGTATGCTTTCAATGGGTTCGCCTACAAGGTGGATGAGTCTTGCTTCATATAACCATCCTCTACTACTTCCCAAAGATCTTGAGAATTAAAGAAGGTTTTCATTTGACTACTCTAATAGTCATAATGTTCACCTTCAGAGATGGGAACTTGGATTGGGGAGAATTGAAAAAGGGAAATAGGTTTTGAAGAATAGTCCATATAGATTTAACTGTGAGCAAGCTTTGATACCACTATTAGAAAATCTACAAATTATGCACCAAACAAAAGTATGGTAGGCCTAGGATCAAATAGGCAATCTAGATGGAAAATATTAGAGAGAGGACAAGAAAGGACTGAAATGGCTTTCTATAATTCTAAATATTCTTGTCTTGGATGATGCCTTTGAAACTCATACAACATCTCCTTATATAGTACTCTTAATTGTAACCATAACTAGAGCAATTACATAGGGACTTATTATTTCTAATAACTGGTGCCTTAATACCTAAATTCATTGAGGATTTACATTATAACCTATAACCATTAACATATGATTTAACTTTATAACCCTCCTATCTTAACTTTGTAACTCATGACATTATTTCTGAATTAACTTCTAACAACTATTAGTGTACTTTTTTTCCTTCATTGCTATTGGATCTCACCCATTCCCCTTGTTAACAACAAGTGGCACCATTCTTGGCTCATAGTGGTAGGAACTGTTTATAGAGGACCCAAATGCTATTTTTTTTTCTTAATGGAGATTTTGTATTAAGTCATATTGAGCCAAAAGGTGATTATTATTTTTTACCTATTATTGATTTTAAATTTAACAATAAATACTTTTTTTTATCCAAAGGCTTTTTTAAGTTAAAAAATATTTTTCATATCCTTTTTAATAACTTTATCAATTTAAAAAGTACTTTTGCATTTTAGTGTCCAAATAATTTTATAAATTCTAAAAGTACTTCTAACAAAGAAAATATTTTTTATTTTTATTCTTTATCTTGAACTTTTATAAAAGTACTTTTTCTAAAACCCCATTCAAACTAGCCCTAATTATTTTGTAGATTTAAAGCATAGTAATTTGGTATGGGGACTAAGATTATAGCTGAACTGCACTCATTCAATAATGGAAATAAGTTCAGGAATCAGGAGTTGCTCTTATGACTTTGAAAATTTTGACTAATTAAAACTTAAAATCACACCTTAATAGATACAAATGAAGACTGCAATATATAAAAGCCATATTTGAAAGAGATGGTTATGTGTATATTTTTTTTTAAGCTTTTGGGTTAATAGTTTGGGTGTGCTTGGGCTTGTTTTCACATACTAAGACTAAATAGTATACTAGTTTATCTATAGAGTTTTCCAAAATATGATAATTTTTCATTAGATTTGAAGAAAAAAAATATAAGTAATTTGTATAACCATATCTTGTTTTGTTTTTTAGTAATCCACTAGAAGTTATCTTTTATTTGACGGACTTAACAATAATCTTCTTAACAAGGGAATACATAGAAGAGAGTTTGTTCTTAGATGAAAGTGTGAATTGGATAGAAGCGTAGGTTTATGAAAATAATTAAAGCGAGTTTCTCTATTGATAATTGATATTTTGAGTGAGTGAGTTCCTGAAAATAAGAGAACTTGATGTAGCTAAAGTACCAAAAAAAAAAAGAAGAGGGAACTGATTAGTTGTCTATATTAATTTAAATGGATTGAATTTCAAACTAATACATATACAAGTCAAACATTTATTATGGCTTATTTAGAAAAAATTTATTTTTATTACCAAAGTTTAATTTAGGAAACCATGATAATACATGTACAACTTAAATAGCTTCTAAGTTTTATAAAAATGAAATAAAAATATAAACTAAAAATAAAAGAAGAATGATCATGACAGTTAACACAACTTTTATGAAAAGCATTGTAGACTTCTTATAAAAAGAACCTTCAAGAAAAAAAAAAAAAAAACAACATAGAAGTAAATTAATCAAATATTAAAAGTTAAATAAAATATTTGTTTGCATTGTACATAATAATGTTTTGCCATTACCTCATACTTTTAAACCTCTGAATTTAGCATAAATTTATTAGCTTCTTTGAATCTTAGCAAAACTTTATTTGAAATTAATAAAAGAAATATGTCATAACAACTTTCAATATAAAATTACATAATAAATTGATGGAAATTTCATAAGTAATAATTTTAAAATTAAACTAACAATTTATTCATTACATCTTTTGTGTTTCTTTATTTTATTTTAAAAAGTTAGGGTCATATTAGTGTTGTTTTCTTTGTTCTTTGTTTTTTTTTTAACATAAATGTATTCTATTACTCATTGAAACTAAAATAAAAAGAAATTACATCATATAAAATCGGAGATGATAACTTCCTCTACCTAATACATTTCAAAATATATCCTAATCCCCACATGGCTAAAGGGATGAGTGGTCTCATTATAAAATCTAATACGAACTTATAATTATAAAATTTACTGAAAAGGACATTAATAAACACTTAGTAAAAATTGTGTTTGGATAAATAAGCACTTTGTTATATTTCGTAAAAAAAAAAAAAGTAATAATAAAATATTTTATATCAGTACTATAATTATTATATTTTGTTTCAAGTAGTTAATTTTTTTGTTGTTAGATAATTATTATTTTGAAGTATCATTTCTTACAATCAAAATGGTTTTTGGCTTACTATACTAGAAATCTTGCATATAGATAAATTGTCGTTAACAAGTGTTCTTTTTTTATTATCTTGGTGATTATGATAAGTATGAAATATATAATTATGCATCATAAGAAAAATTTAAACATTCAAAAACTGAAGTTACATTGACGATTTGACTTTGGTCAATATTACATTTCCTAGTATGCATTATTTGAATTTTTCTAACTCATATCTACAATAAATTATGGTGAAAAGAAAGAAATAGAAATAAAATCATACGAGTATTTGCATTTTTTTGTCATGTTTCTCTATGCTTACTCTTTTTAGCTATGCCACTTCCTTCTTCATCCTCAAGAGTTTGGTAATTTTAAGTGAGGGGGCTGTACTTAAGGCATCATAATGAGCTCATTGCAAAACTTGCTCCTTCAAGGTTCAAATAGAACTTGTCATATTTAAATGACAAAATTGAATGCCTCAAGCATAGCTTTTGTTCAACTCTTACTAGGACCTTGAATATGTAAAGTACCATAAAAAAGAAGAGAACTTAGTAGTATCATTTTGAATTACATATGTATGAGAAAAATATAGAGAACTCAAATCTCTCCTTAAATAAGTAACAAGTAATACCTAATTTTGAAAGTTAGCAATTCCATAAATTGTATTCTACATAGAAGTAATAAAGGCAATAAAGCTAAAGATGTGTAGGCAACTGATTTTTTATTTGCTCTCTAATTTGTTCTATTTGCCTAATGCTCTCTTCATCTAATTCCTCCCATATGACATTACTAAGCTCTGCTTCATCCAGAATTTCTTCATCATCAAACTCAAAATTCTCATTGAATGCTTCAAATTTTGCATCACTTGTATCATGTCTTCTAATAAAGTTGTGAAAAGCCATGCAAGCAACTATGACTTTAACTTGTATCTCCAATGAGAAGGGAGGCATAACACCTAATATTTTCCATCTTGCTTTGCAACACCCAAAAGAGCATTCAATTTGCATCGAAGGCTAGAGTGATAATAGTTGAACACTTCAATTCTCCCCCTTGCTCTTGGCCTTAATCTGAAGTATGGGAGATGATGTCTTTGTCCCTTATAGGGACCTAAGAAACCCATGAAATTGGAATAACCATAATCAACCAAGTAGTATTTACCTAGAAAAAAAATTCAAATTAAATAAACAACTAATATATAACATTCTTTAAGGGTTCAAATTCAAATAGTAAATGTCTAAAATCAATAACCTATAGGAGGAAGTGGGAAATGCAAGCTAGGTCTGCATACAGCCTCATTGAAAATTTTAGTATCATGTGCAGACCCCTCCTAACCTGCCCATACAAATGTGAAACACATATTAAAATCACAAGCACTCATTACATTGGTAGTTGTAGTACCTTTTTCTACCACTGTAAGGAATTTGCAAATTTGAAGGAACAATAACATGTATATGAGTGTCATCTATAGCACCAATACAATTCTTAAAATATGAAAAATATCGTTCATCATTTCTAATCTCAACAGGAATGTCTCTAAAGTGTGGATCAATAGGTTTAATTACATCTTTAGCGAGGTTGCAAACAACATCTAAGACCCTATGGAATTGTCCAGAGATAATCTCCCCTAAATGTTGGAACCTCTCCTCTGAGTTGCGAACTAAACCTGGTTGTCCTAACATGTATACAAATAATCCCACTTGATCATGAATTCCAACATGTCATGTTTGCTTGAGATTGTAATTACTTTGTAGAATATCACACAACTAAAGAAATACATGTTTTTTCATCATAAATTGTTCATAGCAACGGATATGATGTCCATTCAGAATCTCTGATACCCATTTATGCCCAGTTAACCTGGAAGTTCTGCATGGGCTCTTCTTAACATATTTTGAAAAGTAGTTGACAACACAAGTCATTGCCACTACTACCATATTTTGCTTATTATGCCTGACCATATCATTATTGAAAGATTCTTCATCTGAAAAACTCTCGTCCAACGAATATTCATTTGAGCTATTATACATTATGTTACATAAATAATCAAAATAAAACACAATTCAAAGAGTTAAGAACCTAAAGAGAAAGTCACACCAGAATACTTTCACTAATACCCACGTATTGCAAAGGTTAATGTTAATAGTGGTGCATTTGAAACAAGAAAATAGTCTATATTTAACATCACTATAAATCATGGATATATTCTGAACCTCTGTATAAAAGTTGTCATAGCATCTATAAGTCCCTTCTCCCTAAAAATGGCAAACAATGAAGTTCCAAGCCAAGTGAACAAAGAATTTGACTTGGCAAGATCCCCTAAAGGTGAGCAGCAAGTTCAGCTTAGTTCCTCTAGTGCAAATTTGCTTATAGATATGATCATTAACAAGGAACAATGGAAATGCCTTCCAGTGAGACTAGAAGAAAATTGAACATTGAAAGTTTCTTTGCAAGTAATTACAAATTGGAGGATTTGCAACCCTCCAAGAGACTAAAAAGATTATAGATAACGCGAATGAAAGGAAAACCCAAGAAATTACAAGTTAAAATAACAAAGTCCTCAAATCTTTATCTCACTGAATATCTTCGAGCATGACTCTATGAACTGAATACCAAAGGGAAGTAAGACAAACAACCATGTCAACCTGTCCCACATAAACATCCTTGCTTTTACTGCCCCAATTCATTTGAACATAGCAGTAACAGAATGAGAAGAGCATTTAACTAACAAACATATATACTACAAACTAGAAAGTGCAATTCAAGACACCACTAAAATGTACCCAAATTCACAAGTCTGTATGCACAAGAAGATTTTGGTGGATTTTAATGCTTCTCAGTTGCAGTAACTAATAACATTTGGTTGGGGGGATTCTTTACAAATAATTGCTTTTGAACATAAATTACCTTAAAGTAAGCATTATTTGTTGATCACATCAAATAAACATGAAAAGATGAAAATAGATGACACATGACATGATAGCTCCTCATCAACCAATATCTTGAGCATTGACCATCCTAATTACAGGATCAAGTGAGAACGCATTGGCAGAAGCTATGTTGATGTCATAAAACAAAGGAAATTAGGAAACTTTGTATTATAAACTCAATGCATTTTTGCATATCAACTACTCCTCTCTACTGGGGACACTGACAAATTTAAAAAGATTCTGTAGGCTCCTTATTAGTGCTGGGTCTGCCAATCTACAAATATTTAGTGTAACTGAATGATAAACAGTAGATGCCACCACACAAAGAAGTGGAGATGCTTGACAATGTTATTTTAATGATAGCTAAGGCCATTTCACATTGAAGCAAAGGGATTAATATGACATTATTTACTTCTCAAGAATTATGAAGATTAAAAGTTTATGGATTCAACGGTAAGATTAGAGCAAACGGATCCTTAGTAATATTTTGCATCTGATCTGGATATGGGTATGAATTCTGTGCAGGTTTTTCTATATAGTTTTGCTCTACCTGTCTTGATTTGGTCGTTTTAATCTTGGAATAGATTTTCCATGTAATTGGTGTTCTATAATGCAGATCAAAGTTGGAAGATTGTTGTTATTTCTGGCCATGCAATGTGTGTGTGTAGTTTTATTTTCCTTGTTAACAGTTTTTGATAGGTAATGCTTCAGTAAATGAAAGTAGATGTGAAAGCAAGGACTAAGGGTGAGATGGGAGCAGCTAAGACCCTTTCTACACCACTTGATCGGCTAGAACTTGCAGAAGGTATCATCCTTCTTCTTGTCTAGATTTTGTTATCATTGCTCAATCTAAATAATGAAAATGTAGGCAGTAACTTGTGTTTGTCTTTGAATTTATGTTGCTTCAAATTTGACGTGGACCAGATCGCAGGAGATTTCATGGATCGGACATAGCATAATAAGGCCCAGAAGAAAAGAGGCCCTAATTGACATGTTTCAGTAATTTGGACATAACTTTCAGCTTAGGTGGAGTTACAGAGCCCATGACCCGCCGTTTCGAAGCTCGTTCAGAGGCCCACGTCGTGGCAACCTGGGTTTACCTGGTTGAAGCTGTTTCCGGGCCCAAAATCCCTCAGAAACATATGTTTTAGGCTGTTTTCCAGCTTGCTGATTTCTTTTGTAATGTTTTAGGGTTTCCTTTTAGTACTTAAGCTTTATGTTTCATTGTAGCCATATTTAGAATATTATTTAGTTTTATTTTAAGGTTATACAGTTTGTTCTTGAGATTTCTTTCATTGCTTTCTTGCTGCTTCAGTTTGGTATTAGAGTGGTTTGCTTGACGGCTTGATGTTAGGTGGTCCAGGCAGAGTTGGGGGCCGTGCTCTCGATGGCATTCGAGGTGCTGAGACCCCAGACCATGGGGTGGAGGTCAATGTGTTAGCGCATCGAATTGATCAAATCGAAATCCGGCTTCAACGTCACGATGAACATTTTGATCGCCTGGATGAGGTGCTTGGTCGATTGGAAGCATGGCTTAACAACCCCAACAGGATTCGGAATGATGGCAGGAGAGTGCTTCGCGGTGGTGTTGGCCACAAGCAGCTTGTTAATTTTCCTCGTCCTAGAAAAAGGAGACAGGTTGATACGGATGAAGATTCAGAAGAGGATGAAGCTGAGTACTTCGAAGAACCACTTAGGAGGAACTGGAGGAATGACCATGGCGATAAAGAGTCTGATTTCATATTAAAGGTAGATATTCCTTATTTCCAAGGTAATCTAAACATTGAGGGTTTCCTAGATTGGATTGCAGATATTGACCACTTCTTTGAGTATATGGAGATACCTGAAGAGAAAAGAGTTCGGTTGGTTGCATATGGATTGAAGGGTGGTGCATCTGCTTGGTGGGAAAGGTTGCAGAGTAGGAGGATTCATGAAGGTAAGGCATCTAGCCTAAACTTAAATGCCCATTACTACACTTACCCAAAATAATCAAAAAATTAACTAAGCAAGATGTTTAATTTCAAAATTCTTTTCCTAGTTTCTTGGCCTATTGTATTTAATTGATGTGGTTTGTGAACTCTGAACAAAACTCTAATGTTATTCTAGCTAATTTACCTCATGAATTAATATGGGAAAATAGATTCTTGCATTATTTCTCACTTAACATCCAAAATAAGAGCAGGTAATATCTTCTTTCTATTTCCCTTTCCCAGAAATCCCTTCCTTCCCCTTCTTTAAACTCCCAAAAATACACCGCCAGAATCTATTGCAAAACTACTTTACCAAATATTTTTAATCAACTCTTCCACAGACAGAATGATTTATCTTGCACAAGTACAATGTGTACTGGAGGATAGTATATTCATGTGTGATTCTCTATGCAATGAAGTATTGGAGGATAATTTCTTTCCCAATGGGTTAGCCTCAAAGTAGTTATAATAATCCAGGACGGGTATGAAAGAAAAAGTGTAGAAGAAGAAAAAAAGAGCAGAAATAGAGATCAAAGTGAAAGCAAATGAAACTAAAATCTGCAAAAAAGCCATACCTACTAGGTGCCACAGAAGCGACAAATGGAGAAGGAGAAGCCATGGATGGGTCTCAAAATTTCGATGGAAGAAACTGGGAGATACAGAGAAGGTCAATAGTTTGAGGTGGGAGATACAGAGAAGGTAGATAGTCTGAGGGAGATATGGGAGAGTACTGAAGGTGGGAGACAAAGGTGGGAGATGATGGGGGTATAATTGTCCCACAAATTTACAAAACAACTTGCCGGTCATAACTCAAATTAGCTTTCATAAGAGGCTTTTCTAAGAAGCCTAAAAATATGGCTTCATAAAATAAGCTAAAAATAGCTTTTTGGGGGTTAATAAGCTACTTATATAAAGAGTAAAACCCCTTTTTGGTCCCTGAAAAATACATCCACTGACAAATTAGTCCTCCAAAAATTTTTGGTGACAAATTAGTCCTCGAATTATTGTTTTCGCTGACAAATTAGTCCTCCGTTAGGGTCTGGTAGTCTGATTTAACAGACTTTGCCACATGGCAGTTAACGGGATGACGTGGCCGTTAGTTGCTGAAATGGCATGCTGACATGGTAGATGACTAGTTGCTTGTGTGGCCTAAGTAAAACGGCGTCGTTTTACTAGCATAAGGTGAAGAAATCTGCTCCCTAAACAGCGTCGTTTGGTGAAGAGTCCAGCTGCCCAAAACAGCAATCCGACGTCGTGAAGGAGGCATCTGCTGAAGGAGGAAGCTTTTTCCCCATTGATGTGCGAAGAAGCTCATGAGAGGGAGAAACTCGATTTCACTTGCTCACTGCAGCTTGAACCCATCCCAAAGTGAAGTCTCTTTGCTCATAGTGGAAGACCAACGAGTCCAAGGCATTCATTCTGCAATCCTTCATCCTATATAGTCTAAATGTGAGTTTCCCTTCTATTTCGTTTCATGTTCTGATTCTTCTCCTTGAAAATTCTTCTCCTTGAAAATCAGTTTTCAATCTTCATTTGCGGTGGGTTTCTAGCTTTAGACGTTGTGCTGTTTTTAGAAAAAAAATCAATCTTATCAGAAATGCAAAAATTTTTTTGTTATAAATATATACATATATAAAAAAAAGTTGGTATGGGTACTATACTAATCTATAGTTGATCTCTCCATAAATTTTATCTGTATTATTTGTAATGTAAGCCCACCATGATGAGAGGGATTAATTTATGTTCTGTTCTGCATTTTTTTTTGTTTCCCTATTAAGTTTAAAAAAGAAAGGTTTTGTGCATTATTAAAACCTGATTAGATGAATTTCTTGGAGTTGCCTGTAGTTAAGGATGATGATGGTATTGTGCATTTTACAAAATGATACACACCAGTGTAATTTGTAATGATTTTTTATAAACAATTTATAAATAAAATTGGTTTTTGAATGACAGAATTGGGCAAATATGATTGCTGAAATAAAAATCGAATTTACAATTTGTCAAGATGATAATCAATTGATGGACTATTCCTGATGAGACAATTATAAGGAAGTTGGAGTAAGCTTCTTTTATATGTTTTATATGTATAAAATTGGTAAGTTAATGGCTACTAGTGGAGTCAATATTTGTGTTTATTCTTTTGTTGTGGAATGACGTATATAAGTGTTGCTAGTGGTAGCTTCCATGCCAAAAGTTATATGAAAGAACTACCTATTTGATTTTGTATGGGCGGGATAGTCCTTTGTGGACAAAAGTTGTTATTCCTTGTCTTTTTTGTTTCTTAAAGAACATGCAAGTAATTAACAATGTTCAATTGGTGGTTCTTCATAGGGGTGGTGAAGCATTCACGCCAGTAATCCATGGACAACATGTCCAAGAAGGCAGCTCAAGTGGGTCTAGCTTCAGAAGCAGTGCATATGGCATATCCCACCATAATACCCCTTATGTTTGTGGTTGTAACAAGAGAGTGATAATGTTGATCTCAAAGACAAAGGAGAACCCAAATAGACCATTTTGGCGTTGTCCACGTTACAAGGTTAAGAAAAAATAACCTGATGAAATAAATATTTACTCAATTTAGCATAAGTAATGTAATTCCAAAGTTTGAATTTCAATTTGTTAACAACTTTAACATCTTTATATGCAGAATGAAGACTTATGTTGTGGATTCTTTCAATGGGTTGAGAACTTTGAAGGAATGGTTCCACTAAATCATGAGTCTTGTATAACAAATGAGAAAAGGCTGCTGAAGATGCAGAAGAAGAGAATTAAGAGTCTTGAAAGTGAAGTTAGGAAACTAAAAATTGCTTGTGGTTTCTTAGTTGTATTGTTGTTAATTGTGTTTTTAGTTAAATAAGTTATACTTCAGATGAAATGGTTGTAAAGTTGAATTGAGCAATTTGGTACAATGTAAGTCCTAATCAAGAATTAGATGCCTGCTTGGCTTCAATGTCCAATCTCTACAGTTATTGTGTAATTGTTTGTTTATGAAGTGATTATATTGGTGTTCAACTTTATTTGAAAAAAATTTGTAACCACAAAAAAATGATTTGGAAAATTGTAATTACATGTTATGTTCTAATGAAAAAAATGCTGAAAGTATTAATGGACTATGGTAATTTCTCCAAATTTAAAATGTCTGTAACATCACAAGAATTATGGAAGTTTTAAGGAATATGCTGCTTTAGTTCTACCAAATACAAATCTACAGGGAAAAGCAAATACCAAATAAGACATAGGGGAATAATCTGGTGCATAATTATCAAGAAATATGACTCAATGTTGCTACATGCACATCAGCATTAGAAGCAATCCCTGTTTTTAACTGAATAGGCAAAATCATGAAAGCTAAGAAATCATCATGAACCATCAGCAGGGTAAACACATCTGACATGCATAAAACACAATTTAGCTTTTGCCCTGTTCAAGTCCTCCACAGAACCTCCATAAAGGAACCCATTTTGCATGGATAAATATCTGCTCTCCATCAAGATTTATGACAACAAATAGTGTAAATAGAAGGGAACCATTCACAAAGAAATCACAAAAATTAGATTCTTTCATCAACATTGATAGTGCAAATATGCAAAGTTAAAAGATCATGTTACAAGCATTCACATTAACATAGTAGTGGAGTCAATACTTTTTTTGCACTTCCACTTCAGCCCTTGACCACATAAATTCTTCAGAGACCAAAATAGTTCAATATACAACATGTGTCACAAAAAAAATGTTAGCTATTAGGTTATGGGTCCATGGATTCTTCACACATCAGATAAGAGCTTCTCTTTCCCTTTCCTAGTTGCTTCACTAGAAAGGTATGCTGAAAACCTTTTCCTTGTTGCCATGGTTGCTGCTTCAATGGTGTCTGTACTCAGAGTCTCTGGATTGCCAGCAATCTTGCTATGTTGCCTTGAACTCTATGGAGAAAAGGAAAACCAACAAAGTTAGTTCATGAACAACTAATAACAGCAAGTGGTATGCTGGAAATTGATATTTTTTTCTGAACTATTTACGATCACTACCTTTTTCTTCTGTTTGGGTGCTAACTTCTTCTTACGACCTTCTCGTTGTTGAGGTTGACAATCTTGAATAGGGGGCGGGGCTTGTGAGTCTACAGGCTGACTAACTGGTTCCTCTCCATCTGCAGACGGCTGCCCGGTTTGTTTCTTGCTCTTCTTCTGTCGTTTCCGTGGTTCCACGCCTTTACAAGTCCTCGTGTTGTGCCCTGTCCCACCACACTTAGAGCACTTTGTGGCCCCGTATTTCCTTTTCAGATGGCTTGAATCCTGTGCAACATCGTTCACTTTGCTTCGATTCTTCTTGGGTCTACCGGCTGGTCTTTTGAATGGAGGAGGATTGATATCACCAAGGTATGTCCTATGCCAGTAATCTTGCCCTGCAATTGGCTGAATAAAAGGCTCATAAGCCTTCAACCATGTGGTGGTTAAGTACCAATCATGCACTCCAGTGTCTGGGTCATCGTTGTTCGATGCAAAGGCAGCACATGCATGTCTACAAGGTATCCTTGTTAGATCCCAACTCCTACACGAGCATTTCCTAGCAAACAAATCAACCACCACTTTATCGGTTGGTCCCCTACTCACTTCATACTTATGCCCAGCTGGATCTCCAGCCCATAATGGACACCATTCACTGCTTTTCTTCTTCTCGATTTCAAGAAATGCTATAGCCATTGGCACAAATTTGCTCTTGTATTTTCTGATCTTTGTAAGCATATTTGATCTCTTCCTCATTATGTATCCCCTTATTTCTTCCAGCATTGTAAGAATTGGGTTACACCTAAACTTTCGTAACTCCTTGTTGAATTGTTCGCACATGTTGCTGGTTATGGCTTGGTTCTTGCTGTAGGTGCTGAAGGATCCTCTAACCCACCTAGCAGGAGCATTCTTCATCAACCAGTCATGTGCATGTTCATCAATGCTGTTGATCTTAGCCATATGCCTATCGAACTCAGCCATGGTAGTAGACTTTGCTGCCAAAAATACCTTAGATCTCAGCTCCTTGCTTTTCCAGGTCTTACAGAAATTCTTCCAAATGTGCTGCACACATGACCTATGAGGAGCTGTAGGACATAATTCAGCCAATGCAGGTTCCAAGCCCTATGTGTGTCACCAAAAAAAAATAATTAGCATTTAGATAACTTGTTTGCACCATGTATTCAAATAGAATATACAATTTAAAGAGGGGAAATTTCGAACCTTTTGCTGGTCCGATATGAAGTTCCAGCCATGCTCCCTTGGATCTCCAATATCCTCAATAAGTCTGGTCAAGAACCATCTCCAAGTGTCCTTTGTCTCTAGGTCGACAACAGCATAAGCAACAGGATAAAAGGAATTGTTGCTATCTTGAGCAACTGCAGATAACAAGATCCCCCCATAATAACCCTTTAGGAAGCAGCCATCTAGGCCTATCAAGGGTCTACAAGCAGCCTTCAATCCCTCTTTACAAGCATTTAGACAAATGTACAATTTGTCAAAGTTAGGCACCAAAGCACCGGGGGGTCTCTCAACAGCAAGCTGAACAGTCCCTCTAGGATCTACTCTTTTCAACTCACCACAGTAGTCCCATAGGGCTGCATACTGTTCCTTCTCTGTACCTTCCACCATTTTTCTTGCCTCCTTCATTGCCCTGAAGATGGTTCTTTCATTCACATTGACATTAAATTTTCGTTTCACCAAGTTGTTCGCCTCAATACCATCCATCTCCGGAAATCCCCTAACCTCATCTATAAGTTTATGTGCTAACCACTTTGTTCCCGCTTGCTTATTGGAGATTTTTCTGCTGCATGTATGTGTGTTTATGAATGTCTTCACCTGAAAACTGTTTGTGGCATTGCTGAAAGAGCAATAGATTTCCCACATACAGCCATTGGTGCATATCGCCCTAGCTCGTCGTTTGTCATTTTTGACCCATACTACTGGCCTCCCAATATGGATTGTGTAATCCTTAACTGCAGCCTTAAATTCTGCCAAGGTTGGGAATTCCATGCCAAGCTCAAGGTTCACCTCCCCAAACCCAGCTCCAGGATTAAACTGAGGGTAGACTTCAGCCTTGTTTGTCCCATCCACCTCAAGTTCACTGCTGTTAGGAGTGTGCAACTCCTCCGTATCATATCCCTCACCCTCGAAGGGGTTCACATATACCTCCTGGGGGGACTTATTTTTCTTCTTTACTATTGACTTTGCTGCATGACAAGCAGCCCTACTACTTCCTTCCCCATGCATGGAATTCATGGCTGCTTGGCTACTTGGCACTTGTTCAACACTAATCCCTTGCAAGTCTTCAGCAGCTTCCCTGTCTTCATCACCCCATGAATCACTGCTGCTACCATCTTCTTCAGCATTAGTATCTTGTTCAATAGCATTCTCTTCCAACTCTTCATCAGCTGCCCTGTCTTCATCAGCATATGAATCACTGCTGCTTGGACCTTGTTCATCAGCATTAGCATTTTCATTTCCGGGTGAATGGTGCTGCATATGAACATCATTAGGTTCAGGACTGTTGTACAACTCTCCCCTTCTCATGTCCCTTCTTAAATAGGTGATATAGTCGTCGTCTTCATCGGTGTTTTGCATTTGTTGAACACCCTCATTGGAAGTATTCCCTAACTCATTCACCCCTTCCATAACAAGTGGGACAATAACAGCAAGTGGGACAAAATCAGGGTTCTCAACAGCAGGAGACTCAAAATAAAGAACTATCTCATCTACCCCTTCTACTGCCCTAAACATCTGTAGAACATCACTATCACCCTTAAGGGGCCTAAGCCCATCCTCTAGCTCTAAGTTAGGCACCAACCAATAACAATTTGTGTAACCTTCATAACCGTGCTCATAATATAACTGTGTAATAGTTGGGATTGAAACCTTATCAATATCTACCCAATCCCACACATCTACTTCACCGTCAACATAGGTAAGCGTGGGATCACGTACAAAGTTGCCACCATGGTGCATTACGAGGGTTACATAATGGTCCATCCTGCAATCATATGCTATGCTATTAAAAATAGAAAAAGAAATGTGAGAAATAATATCCTATGCTATTGCCTTATAAATTTAACGATGTTTCTAGTAATTTTATACGGGTATACAGCTATGGTATCACAATTTCTGTTTTAATGTATATTATTATGAACTAGAGAAGAAGCAAACCTATGACTAAAAGGGAAAAGTCCTGAACCTGACAGAATGCAAAGGGTCCAAATCTAAGCAATATTCTGGTTCACTTTACAGAACATCAAATGCAGAGGGTCCACCTATGATCAAATGTGGAGGGTCCACCTTTTCAACTAAGATTTAAAAAAGACAGGAGAAAATCCATTAGAAAAAGACAAGGAAAGGTGAGAAAGACAGAAACTCATTGACTAATTTCGCATTTAAGTGTCAGCATAAGCAGAAGGAAATATTCAAATAGTTCAACACACCAACCAGGGTTCAGCTGTCATGTAAGTCAAGGCATGAGAGAATCCCAAACACAAACCAGGGTTCCTGTCAATCATATAATTATAACATAATATGTTAGCTAGGTTGTCCAAAACACATAAACTAACATGTGAAAGATTGATGTCAATGGTGTGTACTACTATGCAGCTATGCTACTGTGAATATTATGACCGAAAATCATACAAGGGAGTAGAAAATCAAACATGACAGAAAAGCAGGAAATACTGTGTATGACATTATTTACTTTCTTATTACAGCATTCCATAGTTTGGAACACAGTCCAAGGGAATTGGTACTGTAAAAGTTGATGGATTGAGCAGTTACAAAAAAGAAAGGCTTACAAGTCTGCAAAACCACAACAAATGCAAAAGCAAATCTAAAAGTTTCATAAAAAAATTCCCCCACCAAATTAGATTATTGCAATGGCTCCATGGTGGCAATATAGTTTGAACAATGACAGCCATGTGTTTTTTGTGCTGCCAAGCGATGAATAAGAGAGTGATAAAATTATAAAGCACACATGAGTTAGATAGGGTCTAAGATCCTCAAATAGAATGGAATCATTTAGGAAATGCACAATGACACTAAACCTTTCTAAGATTGGTTATGTCTAACGAGTTTGACTTAAAGCATCAATAAGATAGACCTATCTAGCTGGGGTTCTACTTACAACAGAATCCACAGTATACATACATTACACAGGAACACAAGAGAATAACAACAAATGTAAAAGCAAATCTAAAAGTTTCAAAAAAAAATTCCCCCACCTAATCAGCTTATGTGCATAAAATCGTTGTAAAGATCACTATGGTTTGTTACAAGGATGGCATGTCACAAAATATGTTATAGCTTGCTTGAACATTCAATTGAATTACCATTAGACGAACATACACATTTAGGACATATACATTTAGACAATTATTAGCATAATATCAAGGATGGCATGCAACATCCAAATATTTTACAGGACTTGGACTCCAGAAATAATGATTATCTTCAGAGGAAAGCAGGAGAAAAAGATGCCACATATTATTAGCATTTTGATGTTTGGTTTGGCCTCCATGTACATATAACAGAACACTCCTTCGGGTATGATATTAATAAATGTATTATTGGGGTATTTTCTTATAATGATAAACAACTTTTTGGGCCTTCTCATTCTTTCACTGTTGCAATAAAAGAAAGAGATAAATGTTTAGGAATACCTTACTATGTCTCATTGTTTTCCATGCACGTCCATTTGGGCACGGTTATCACATATACCTCTATCCTTATTTGATTGCCACTTCTAGACACAAAAGGAGAAAAAATAACTTAGTACACAAAAATAAGGTTTAGTAAGTAATCATGCAATATTTATAAGGGAAAAATGTACACCAATAACAAAAATAAATTTCCCAGAGTTGGCATCACTAGTTTTGAAAGATAAAGCATCCTGACAAAGTATATCAAACGTGAAGGATCAAAATATTAGGAAAAAATAGAAACACCTTCATAGTATCTAATAAAAATACTATGTATCTCAAATTTTTAAATCTCTCTTATTTTTTTAACAGGTTTCCATAAAATTAAAGTCAAGCACAAAATATTTAATGTAGTTTGAGATGTCTATGTGCAGGGATAAATGGAAATCAAGCACTATTTTACAGGGACCACAACAGGTTTGGCATAAAGGCAATACGACAACCAACCAGACCACAACAGGTTTTACAGAGGTCTTTTTCTAATTGTTCTAACCAAGCAAATTAATTTATAGTGACAGTGGCTCTTTTCATAAAGGCAACACAACAACCACTGTCCCACCAAGTTGACAAAATGTCCAGACTTTTCTCAATTCATGGACCACAATATGAACCCCTGGACCACAATATAATATGCACTATCTCAACGAATTTGAACCTCTGGACCACAATATAAAATTCAGCAAAACCACCCTATTACAAAAATTCACTACACATGCTTCAAGCCTTTAAGCACCTGACAGTGAAAGGAAACCTCACCTTATCGAGAGGACAAAGGACTTGTTATCTACAGACTTCTACTTTGTGAGTTCCAACTTCTTTATCTCCTTCAACTCTGCTGCTACTGATTAAGAGGGTGAAAATGAATGATTATCAAAGGGTGGACGGGTTGTTCTTCCACTGTCAATGAAAGGATGGCACTTCGAATTGGGTTAGGGTTCGAACATGGCAAAGGGAAATCCGAATAGAGAGTAACAAGAAATCTTAATCGATGCTTCGAATTTGGAAAATGCAGGGGTAATCAACAAAATTGGGGCTTAGGGTTCCTCGATTCCTCCTTCAGAATCGCAGTTCAAGTCTTCTCACGTCGCAGTTCAAGTCTTCGCAGTTCCTTCTTCATGGAGTTTGAAGGGATACGACGCCGTATGGGAGCAAAAACCAAATTCTCAGCCTTCACGACGTCGGATTGCTGTTTTGGGCAGCTGGACTCTTCACCAAACGACGCTGTTTAGGGAGCAGATTTCTTCACCTTATGCTAGTAAAACGACGCCGTTTTACTTAGGCCACACAAGCAACTAGTCATCTGCCATGTCAGCATGCCATTTCAGCAACTAACGGCCACGTCATCCCGTTAATTGCCACGTGGCAAAGTCCGTTAAATCAGACTACCAGACCCTAACGGAGGACTAATTTGTCAGCGAAAACAATAATTCGAGGACTAATTTGTCACCGAAAATTTTTGGAGGACTAATTTGTCAGTGGATGTATTTTTCAGGGACCAAAAAGGGGTTTTACTCTTATATAAACTTATTCAAACAACATCTTTTTACCATAAAAGTACTTATACTAGTAGAGAAGCTCTAATAAGCTGTAAGCCATGCTATCCAAATGGGGCATAAAAAATAAAGTATGTAAGAATACCTATCTCTCCATCTTGTCCCGGTTCAATAATTATGAGTTGTTATTTGGTAGCTCATTCAATAGTTATGAAAGTAGTTCATGATTTAAGGGTAATGCATTGCCAATGAGAACACTTTTTTTTTTTTTTATTCACTCCGTATTTAAAGCGCAGTTAAATGGTTTTTCATTTTCCAATGAAGTAACGATTTTTGGCCACTAAATTGAAACTACATACATTTCGAGAGAAGTCCATTATTGTTATGAGATATAGAAGAAAAGTCAACAAGATATACTAATCAAGGTATGAAATAAAGTACCCATCATTATGCATGTTCTTAGCTGTCTTCTTGTAGCTTTCTTGTATTTTTCCGTAAAAGGGATTAGTGTGTGAAACCTAAAATTGAAGTTTAAAGTTTGCACTCTTGATATGGGAGGATGAATTTAAATAACTTGTTGATGTTGCATACGTAACTATTCAGGTTTTTTACATAATAACAACAAAGCTTATTACATATTGTATGAGGTTGCATTATTTAGGAAAGTTGCCTGTGGACAAGTAAAAGAAGCATTTGATTAAATGATGATAACATTTAACAGAACCATCTATAATAATATACAGTGAAAAAATAAATTTTCTTTTAAAGGTATATTCTGAAAATGCTATTCTTTTATTTTATATATTATTTGGAATTAGAAACCTTGAATCATAAAATTTTCATTGACCCAAAAAAAAAAAAAAATTCCGTGTGTAGTTTAGTTTTCCTGGACGATCTGCCCATTTACTGCTTATATGATGAAATTGGTAATGGATTTTGAAAGATACATTTACCCAGTAACTCCAAAAGAATTGAAATGGCAGTGAGAATATCAAATATTTATAGAAAATAGAAACTTGAAAAGGACTAGAAGAGATGTAATTCATTGTCAAGTGGAAGGAAGGAAAGACAAACCCCACTCCCATTTTCAAGGTTTTTATGATAGAAGCAACCAAGTTTGTGGCATACATCTCTTTGTCTTAGGATTTTAAGCCTTCTCTTCCTCTCTTGTGCACCACTATTCTCTTCCATGTTGTCAATTTATGGACTGTCCTCTCAGTTTCATTCATAAAGTTTTATTTCTCTCTCTTACTTTTAGCCAAGCAATGTTGATGATAAAGGTAAATTTGAAAATGATATCCCTCTTTGTCTTTCTCCCATGTTTCCCTATATATTGAATGCTATAACTCAACTCTCATCATTCACTTCCTTCATATCTTTGATCTTCTTCATCATCTAATACCAAGTCCTTTCCTTTGTAAATTCTTGTTCTCTGCATTACTATCTTTCGTAGTAGCCCTTTATTAGTTTTCGATAAAGGCATCCTACTTGAGAAGGTTCAGTTTCCCCATATGCTGTTCTGTTCTTAGATTCCTCCCTTTTTAATTGTTAGAACAACTATTTTCTGTGTTTGTCATGGCACTGTTTTTACCCCTATTTTCTTTGATATTTGAGCCTAAAATGGTTTCTTTTTTTGGGGCCATTTATTGAGCCAAAAATTTCCACAAAACTTCATGTGAATCACTTTTGTTTTCTTTTCGTTTCTTGTCTGATTTATTAGTCTAAAACAGATATTTAACATAATGCAGATGATGGAACCTGAAACGGCCACTCCTTACTTTGTTAACCCCACTAATGTTGCTGCAATCAAGGTTAGTGATATTTTCAGACAGGTGAATTTAATTATTTCTTGTGAAGAAAAAACTATTATTTTATTTCTTTTGCCATTTCTTTTTTACTCTTTTTGGCTGAATCGGCCAAAACACTATTAAACTCATACATCAAGTGGTTGGAGGCTTAATTTGACTTGTTTCTGACAGTGATGGGGAGAGATGGGGTTCTTGGTATTAGAATCACTATTATTGCCTAGCAAGCAAAGCAATTATGAAAACCATCTACAGCCATTAGTTTTCTTTCTTTTATATTTTAAAACTCAACATTACATAAAACCATATCATACATCAAATCGTTAGTTGAGAAAACTTGTCATTAAGTTAATCTATCTCATTCCTCTTATCTTTTATAATGACGGAAACAAAATTAAATAATGGATTGAATTATCATTAATATGGTAAAATATATATCAGAAAACAATTAAACATTTTATTGTTACTAAAATGATAGTGTTGCAAGAACTCCTATTTACACTTAATTTTAGAGACATTAAAAAATAATTACCACGACTCTTACGATTAGTTGTAAACATATTCAATAGAGATGAATTGACATCACTCCTTTAATATTTGACATATTTTACAATATCAGAAGGTGAGACAAGAAAATGGTAGCTACAGAGAAGAACCAGCCGTGGAGAAGAGTATGGAAGTGCGTGAAAAGAAGAGTTCAGTAGGAGGGTTGAAAATTGCAAGCCTTTTGCTAGGTACTAATGAAATCATGGGTCAATACATGTTCTAAATTTCTAAATTTACAAATTACAAGTACTGATACTAAATTATGCCCTTTATTTCTTCAATTGTTTTCATTCTTAATGCAGCTAATCAAGCACTGGCAACACTAGCTTTCTTTGGAGTTGGAGTGAACTTGGTTTTGTTTCTCACTAGAGTTCTTGATCAAGACACTGCCCATGCAGCTAATAGTATTAGCAAGTGGACAGGAACCGTTTACTTGTTCTCACTAATTGGAGCATTTCTAAGTGATTCTTATTGGGGTCGTTACGTAACATGCACAATTTTTCAGTTCATCTTTGTTCTGGTAATATATCACTAATATTTGTTTATAATAACTATAATATTTTAGCTAACCAAATTCTATAATTACGAAATTAGTAACAAGTTACATTCTGTGTTTATAGGGATTGGGTCTGTTATCATTGTCATCTTGGCTTTTCCTGATCAAACCGGTTGGTTGTGGTATTGAAATAGCTCCATGTATGCCGACATCTTCATTTGGCATTAGAATTTTCTACTTGTCAATATACCTAGTAGCCTTTGGTTATGGAGGACACCAACCAACTTTAGCAACCTTTGGTGCGGATCAATATGATGAGAAAATTCCAAAGGAGAAGACCTCAAAAGAAGCTTTCTTTTGTTACTTTTATTTTGCCCTCAATTTTGGATCCCTGTTCTCTAACACCATATTAGTGTATTATGAGGATAAAGGAATGTGGACAATGGGTTTCTTGGTGTCACTTGCATCTGCCATCATAGCCTTATTTTCATATTTGGCAGGAACTCCGTGGTATAGGTATGTGAAACCTAGTGGCAACCCAGTGGTAAGAGTTGCTCAGGTATTTGTGGCTGCTAGCAGGAAGTGGAAAGTTGTTATGTCAAGTGAAGATAAACTTTATGAAGTAGAAGGTCCAGAATCTGCTATAAAAGGGAGCAGGAAGATTCTACATAGTGATGAACTTGGGTAAGTGTGAAGTTTGGTTACAAATCACACCATGATTGTTTGACCATTTTGATGAAACAAAATGATATAGATACTTCTGTAATTTAAGAACCAAAAGACTAGAATTCAAATTAATGAAGAACGATATGCTTGTCATATTCACGTTAATAAATACATGTGCTGAAACTAATTTTCATTTATTGGCGCTGGCAGGTTTTTGGACAAGGCAGCAACAGTTACAGATAATGATGTGCTTGGCCCAAATAATCCATGGAGGCTTTGCACAGTCACTCAAGTTGAGGAAGCCAAATGTGTGTTAAGAATGATGCCCGTTTGGCTATGCACGATAATTTACTCGGTTGTGTTCACTCAAATGGCTTCTCTTTTTGTGGAGCAAGGGGATGTGATGAACTCTTACATTGGAACATTTCACTTGCCAGCAGCCGGTATGTCTGCATTTGATATCTGCAGTGTCCTTCTCTGCACTGGACTTTATCGCCAAATTCTTGTTCCATTGGCTGGAAGATTAAGTGGTAACCCAAAGGGACTAACTCAGCTTCAAAGAATGGGAATTGGACTAATTATTGGAATGTTAGCAATGATTGCTGCTGGTGCCACAGAGGTGGAAAGGCTCCGACATGTTATTCCAGGGAAGAAAACCAGTAGTATGAGCATACTTTGGCAAATCCCACAGTATCTTCTTGTTGGTGCTTCAGAAGTTTTCATGTATGTGGGTCAATTAGAGTTCTTTAATGGGCAAGCTCCAGATGGCATTAAAAGTTTTGGGAGCTCACTTTGCATGGCTTCAATTTCTCTTGGAAACTATGTAAGTAGTATGCTGGTGAACATGGTCATGGGAATTACAGCAAGAGGAAGCAATCCAGGATGGATTCCAAATAACTTGAACAGAGGTCACATGGATAGGTTTTTCTTCCTCATTGCGGTGCTTACTGGTTTTGACTTTTGGATTTACTTGTTATGTGCTAAGTGGTACAAGAGCATCAATAATGTTGAAGATACTGAGATGGAAAGCCTAAAAGATGATGAAATAATTAATAAAGTTTGAGAGTTTCAAATTACCTAATAAGTGTGCTTTGAGCATTTCTTTGTCTTTATAATTTCAAGGTTTAAATATATTACAGGTTCTTGTAGTTTAGATGAATTTTGAATCAAGTCCTTATAATTTTATTTTATTATATTTTTTCTCTTTTAGAGTTCTTATAGTTTAAATTTTTTTTAATTGAAGTCCCTGCCATCATCCCCGGTTATAAATTGGTTAGTTTAATGTTGACATGACAAACGGCTTGTTTATGTGATAATAAAAAAAAATTGACGTGATGCCAAAATGACCCAAAAGTTGTTACTTCATCAACTTTTTTATGCATTTTTTTTAGCTAAAATTTGATGAGATGCCAATTTTTGTACCACTTTGACACCACATCAACTTCTTTTATTACCACATAGACAAGTCGTTTGCTATATTAGCACTAAAATAATAGAATTATAATTAGGAGGTGAAAGCAGAGACTCAATTAAAAAAAATTAAACTATAACGACCCAAGAAGAGAAAAAAATAAAAAATTATAAGGACCTAATTTAAAATTTATCTAAACTATAGTAACTTGCAGTACATTTAAACCTAGTTCCAATAAGGCCTTCAAGGATATGAGCCCAGCAGGACCATCTCAATCACTATGACAGTTAGCTTCTAAACTTCAAATTTAAGCTTTTGAACATAGAGTGTTCCAGAATTGGTTTTGACTCTGACATATAGATTTAATTCTCTAAATTCTGGTTTGATTTAGTGTTGGTCTAACAATTCTAATTTTCAAGATTTCATCAGAATCATTTAAAAATGAATTTGTATTTCCAACTTTGATTTAATTTTTTTTCAAAAAAAAAAAAAAAAAAAACAAAAGTGCTACATCTCAATTCTTTGGAAGCATATAGAAAATGCAAATAAAAATTATCTTAAGGACTAATATTGATGTCAGCCACTATCTTAGACCATAAAACTGAAAATAATGTCAAACTCCTTTCTTATAACAGTTGTGATATATACATACACAAAATTCACTAACAGTCAAAAACCAGATACATGAGTGATGAGTCTAACACAATAAGTTTAAGTGGGACCATTAAACTAAAATTCTATCAATTTTATTGTTTATGTACAGTTTGCATACATGTAATTTCTTATAACTATATGTATCAATACGACTTAATAGTATATTGTTAAATTATGTATAACTGTCTTTTTAGTTGATTTAATATGCTGTCCGCAAGTTGTATAAATATTTGCTAAATTTGTCATGCGCATTAAAACAACCCATGAACACAAAGAAATTTGTCTTGGAGAATTATTTGTAGGTTTGAGCACTTTGAAGAAAAAGACCAAAATGTGCTAAATGCAACTTATTTCTAACAAGGTTCCTAACATAATGTGAAAAGACTAAAATAACCACACACTGATAGAATAACCACATAATGTCAAAGAGGTATTTTAGAATTTTCACATCGAACACAAAAACCTTAGAAAAAGATGTCTTTAGCACCTGTCTCTTTTCCTTCACATATTAGAACCTACAAGTCCTTTTCCCAATTATTTTTTCTTGAATTTTAAACGGCATTACTCTGCAACAATTATTACACTATTCTTTTTTCCTAATAATATCTCACTCAAGTCTATATTATGTCTTTTTCTTTTTCTTATTTTTTATGCTGAGTACCACTTTTTTTTTTTTTTTTTTTTACTTTGAAGCCNTTACCTTGAAGCCTTATTGTATCCTCACAACATGTGGAACATCACAAATTAATGCAGAACACATATACACATGGATTGTCATCAAGTAAGTACATCCAATCAAAAAAATAAAAAAAAAAAAAGTAAGTACAAGCTATGCCACAGCGTGTAGCTTTCTTAAAGGGAAGGTAGAATGGCACACTCTGAATGTCAATAATCCATATCAGCACAAGGAAAAAAAAATGTCAATATTAGCAATAAGGAATGATGATGGACCTATGTTAGAGCGTGTTGTGAAAAGTAGATATTGTAAAGAATCCATTATATGGAGATAATCGATTTGAGAAGAATTGTTTGTGTAAGAATCAATTCTATGTTGGGATATATTATTTCAAAAGTAATTTTATTACAATTAGATTCTGTTTGGATTGTATAAAGAAAATCGTTTTCAGGTGTCAAATTACCTGAAAGTGTATGGAGTGATTTTAAATATTATTTGTTAGATAATAATTTGAGGATAAACTAGTAAAAACACACACAAAAAAGTTGTTGAAGCTATAATCAAAACTTGATCTTTTAGCTTATGTGTAAAAGCTATTAAGGTGTATGGGCAAATGTGAAAGTTATTTTGTCATTTGGAGCCAAACATGATTTTATCTTTGCCAAATCGATTATGGTGCTTCAACAGCTTTTGGAGTGCTTCGAAAAGCTATTCCAAGCATGCTCTTAATTGTTAGGTGCTTTTAAGAAAGGGTGGTTGCTAAGCTACCCTCCAATAAAAATGGGACTCATATTTTTATTTTAGTGTTATTATAAAGATTTTAAAAAATTGAATCACTTAGTGTGTGTTAAAATAATTAATTTTTTTTTATAAAATTCATAAATAAAATAATACAGAAAACATGTCAAAAAAACACTAAAATGTTATTAAATTTGATTGACATTGGGTGACACAATTTTTTAAAATTTTCACAATAACACCAAAATCAATGTGTAGGTTCCTTCTAATGGAAGGAATGTAGCACTACCTCCCACTTTTATTGGGAGGTAGCTTAGCAACCACTGAAAGAAAGTTTAATGATAATTTTATACTTCTCTTTTAAAAGGTCTACAATTGTTATAAATTTGAGAATTTATGTAAATTTAGAATGATATAATTTATGTTTTGGTAGGTTTAATAAAACAGGCTAAAATACACTTTAAGTCCTTGAACTTTACACGTTTTTTCATTTGCATCCTTGTAACCAGTAAACATTGAATACATGACATGCTGACTGGCATGCCCCGTGGCATGATGACATAGCATACTAAAATATCATTTGGGTCCCTGAAGTTTACTATATTTTTTAATTAGCCCTTATACAATTTGTTTTTCAATTTCATTCTTGTACCAACTCTAAGCTCCAAACTCAAAACTCTAAACCCTAAATCCTATTTATTAATCCCAAACTCTGAACACTAATTCAATCCCCCTAAAATTATAACTAGGGATTGCTTAACCTTACAAAGAACCCTAAATCTTAAAACCTGCACCCTAAAACCCATAAAACTAAACATTGAATAATAAAACCTAAAATAATCTAAAAACTAAACCTTAAACTCTAAAACCCTAAATTATAAAAACTAAACTCACATTAAATTCTAAATCCTAATCCCAAAATCCAAAACCCTTTACACTACAACACAAACCTTAAACCCCAAAAGTCTAAACCCTAAATGTAAAACTCTAAACTTTAAACTCTTAATTATAGTTTTGATCCCCTTATTTTGAAACGAGACTTTTTATTCTCTTAAGTTTCACAAACTAAACAAATTGGGCCAATGGTCTAACTCTGTTGACGTGGCAGAGAAAAAAAAAATTATCCACACTGCCTCATTAACAGATTGTTAATATTGTCTAGTTTGACCCTTCCAATATCTTACTCTTAGTTGCACGTATCTTATACATTACACAACTTTTATATAGTTAAACACAAAAAAAAAAAAAAATCATGAAAATTTAGTTCTCTTTAGCAGAAAGAATGCAAGTTCCCAGCATGCATAATATAACTTGTCCAAATGATAAGATTGAGGTTCTAGTGTTTTATTTCTTATTTCCTCAATATTCTTTCAGCTAAACAAAATCTGATTTCCTGTATTTAATTGAAGATAAAAGTGCAATCACATGACTCGAATTAAACAGATGACCTATATAAAATCAGTTCATGTGTGTTTGGATCGAAAGTGGAAAACATGTTTGCATTGAGCAAAATTAAAGTATTTTTCACATAAATGCCGCGGGTTTAAACAAATATGAATCCAAACGCACATTTCTTTTTATTTGTCCCAACACATTATTAGTATATTGGTCCCATGCAGGTGGTGTTGATATTGACAGGATGGGTGACCAAATTTAAAATGACTAAGTAAAAGGATATGAATCTGATCATAATATGTGTCTTTATAAGTAAGTGTTGCATTTTGGCCAAGAAAAATCTACATAAATTCATGTGGAGGAGGCCTTGTGCCTCTACCTAATTTCCTTTTTAACATGGCACTACCTTCCCCTAATAGAGGAGAAATTTTATAGGAAAAGGACATCCTAGTGCATTGTATTCCATCAAATGATTAGTAGGTGCTTGCACCAGTAAGATTACCAAAATATCCCTTGAGACAATGTGGTTATTTTATATATATATATACACACGGAGATTCTATGATACTACATAAGTATGTCATATTACACTAACGTGACAAGCATACATAACTTTTATATTTTATTATATATAAAATATAATTTATTTAATTTTTTAAACAAACTTAAAAACAGTTAACTTGTACACGTGTTATTCATTTATTAGTTATTCTTATGTAGTATAACATACTACATAAATACTAAAAGTATCTAAGAAACTATATCTAAGAAACTATATATATATATATAACATATAGTCATTGTATCACTACAAAAATTCCTGACAATTCCGGTGGTTCATTTGCAGCGGTTGCAAGTAACATTTGCAGTGGTTCCTCAACCGCTGCCAATGACAATTGTGGCGGTTATTCCACAATTGCTCCTAACTGTCGCTAAGACGACTCCCAACGGCAATAATGTCGTCAGTTGCCCAACCACCACGAAATACCATTTGTGGCAGTTAACCGGCTGCAAATGCCTTATTTTAACCGCTGGTAACGTGGGTAATTTCTGTAGTGCATTTAAAATAATAACTACAAAGATGTTTTAGTAATTTTGCTGGTGCGTCAAGATCGTGCTAGTAATTTGACCCAACTCGCACTTGGACATCCTTTTCCCAAATATTTATTGAATAAGTGTATTTTATATTATCTGACACTGATTGAAGTGGTCTTTTATGAGTCTTACAAAAAATAAAAGTCAAGGGAGTCTATTTAAAGTTTAAGTAAGTTTAGTTAAATTCATATGACCTATAGATAGTGTGAGATAAGGAGACAAATAGTATGTGAAAGTAGCTTTTTTTTTTTTTTGTACTTTTAGTTACGATTTTAGATTCAAACACAAAATTCAAAAGCTCTAAAGACGACTCAACTACAAACAATTTGGTTTAGTAGCATAACTTCAATAGATGTTTGGAGTAGGATCATCCTATTATATTCTTGGCTGTCATGCAAGCTAATCCTTTTTCCAGTATGGTCAACCACACATGGAACCAGAAAGCCACACAGATTTCACACATTAATTTGTTATCCACTAATGGCTACTAATAAAAGCTATCAATATCATGTGGACCATCATTTATTATTGCAAATTACTTGTATGCGTGGATCATTATCATGCAAGGGTTGGCTATGACTAAGGCCAGATGGATGACAGCATGAAAGAAGGATTAAATAAGATAGCAATAGTTTGTCTGGAAGATCAATATGATCCGAAGAAAAGGGAAAAAGAAAAGACAAAAACTAAAGTCAATATCAGCAATAAGGGATGTTTAACCAAAATAGTCCGAATCTAAAATCTTATTCTCAAAATAGAGTCCTTTTGAAACTATTTCCCAGGATGGTACTAACAGCATTAAAAATAGGTTCCAGACAAGAAAAAAGAGTAAGGACTAGAAAGGAACAATCAAAAAGGGCAAATTCCTAGCTACGAAGGTCATTTAACATGACACCATAGCAAAATAAGATTCCTTGTTGCAATTTAGATCATTAATCAAAAAGCTTTAAGCATGATATTCACGGGAAAAACAATAATTCACAGGAAGTACTAAATTTTTTAGCAGAAATAGCGTATTATTCATTTGAAAAAATAGAAAAGAGGTTAGAAGAGTTTTTGAAATAGGAAAATTAGACTTAATTAATGAAAATAAGGAGTATTAAAATATGTAGAATAGCCATTGAGAGTATTACCAATAAAAAATCAAGAGTTGTGGATCTGTGAGTGGAGAAAATGCAAGACAAAAACTGAAGGAAACAATATCGAGTATGGAAAATGTCTCAATTTTATTAATTGTATATGAGTGTATATATATACAGTGGCGGATCTTGAACAAAATTATTGATGGGGCAAATAGATACTTAGTAATCAATAGAAAAAGAATTATAATGATATACATCTTTTACAATATTTATACTTAGAGACAAAATACATAATATATTATAACATTTCTTCACAAAGATAAACAGTTGTATTGCATAAGATAAAATGCATACTAACCTTGATTTGTTGTAGATGTCATGTCAATTGCAAAAGCACAAAAAGATACCACGAAACCCAAAAAGATAGTTCTTGTAAGAGGATAACTTCTAAGTTTAGGTTGGTATGGACCCCATTTTAAATAAGCCCTTCGGACTTCTTCTCTTTGGTTCACAAGATATTGTCATATTTGATGGCGTTGGCCCAGGTCACACACCAAAGAATTAATATCAAATTCATTAGAAGTAACCTTCAAAATCTTAGAAGGTTGTTTCTCGCATTCAGATGTTGGAGCATTATCAGGACAATTTTTTTCATGAGGTGAACATGGAGAAGCTATGCTACTTTCCTCTTTGTCATTAGCTTTTCTCTTGAAAAATGCATCAATTTTCTTACTCTTCACCATTATTTTATTTCAGGATAAACTTATCACTTCAAAATAACCTGAAAATGATTTAGACAATTCAAACAACTATAATTTATAAGCAGCTAGTATTCAATTCCAAGATTCATGAAATGGGAAATACTTACAAGTTATATAGGATACTCCTTTGATTAGCAAATTGATATTTCAATTCATCAATTCAATAAGTGCCTCTATTTTAAGCAAACATAATTTTATTTGAAATAAATTATTCATACTTATCTTAAAGGGTATATGAACTTCAAAAGAGAAATAAAATATAACAACAATCAACAATCAAAAGGAACAAGAAATAAAATAGAGAGAAAAACTCACATAGCAAGAGCAAGACATCTTCCATTTCTCTTTCTCCAAGACTCTTCTTCATTCTTTTGCTATAAGAAAAACTCAAGTCAATGCAATGAATATAAACTAAAACAAAATTATTGTCTATGCTTAATAATAAATAAAATATTTTTTACCTATTAAAAATTTTGGTTGATTGCTCTTAAGGGTGAAAGACACAACCAAAGAAGAAGAGAAAGAGACAAGGAAGCTGCAAGTCGGTGTGGGAAAGAAGAAGAGAAAGAGACAAACAAAGAAGAAGATAAAGAGACAAAAGTAAGAAAAGAAAGTGGTTTACGGTTTACGAAAAGATTGTAATTGCCTAATTTGTACAGTAAAAACCATCAAAATCACAACTAAGGCTATTAGACTTTCTAGTTTTGTTTTCTTTTTTATATATATAACTAATTTTGGAAAGTGAGCTAAGTGACAAGTGGGCTATTGAGTTTTGGGTTAGATTTGTAGAAGTGAGCTTAAACATTTTATTAATTTATTTTGAGGGGTCTATATTTAGTTTAAAAAAAAAAAAAATTGAATGGACAAATATTTTTTTAAGAAACTTAATTAAGAATTATTTTTGGGGGGGACATTAGCCCCCCTGTCTGTATGAAGATCCGCCCCTGTATATATACACAATTGTACAAAACCTTAAAGCTATTTGAATTTAAATATGACAAATAAAAAACTGAACTAAACCTAGAATTAAGTGCAACTATACAATATTAAATAATTTGTTTGTTACATAAAATCTAAACTAACTATCAGCTAATACTCCTTTATGCCCCCTAAAGATGGTGGAGGGTTCAACTAACCAATCTTGGACCGAAAATATTGAAAACGCAGACGAGGTAGTGGCTTGGTTGAAAGATCAACTAGTTGATGTGATCATAGCACATGAGAAACACACAATGGTTTGTTGGAGACAAGATCACAAACAAAGTAGTAGTCCATTGAGAGATGCTTCATACGAGAATCAAAAACTGGGTTGGCACACAAGTACATGGCTCCAATATTGTCTGAAAAAATAATTGGAGAAGAAGGAAGCTAGGTGAGAAGGTTCTGTAGCCACAAAATTTCAACAGTTGTGGAGGCAATAGTGTGATATTCTGCCTCAGTAGAAGAACTTGTCATAGACCGTTGCTTTCTTAAACACCATGAGATAGGATTATTCCCTAGATAGGCGATGTAGGCACTTGTGGAGCACCTGTCTATGGTGTCTCCCGCCCAATCCACATCACAGTAAGTAAAGAGATGCATTTTAGAATTGCAACTCAGATAAATACCAAAAAAGTGAGAGTGGACATGAGATAACTTAGAAGACGTTTGAGGGCTTGGTAATGGTCATCTGTTAGAGCTTGCATATGTTGGGCAAGTCAGTTGATAGTGAAAGCCACATCTAGGCATGTTAGAGATAGGTACTGAAGGGACCCTACTAGACGTATGTATACTGTAGCATCAGTGGAAGGAGAGTGCTAAGAAAATTATAGGAAGAAGACATTGGTGTAGTAACCGGTTTTGCACCCTTCATATTGGATTTTTCTAGCAAGTCCCTGATGTATTTGTGTTGTGTGATGAAAAGACCCTTGGGCGATGGCAGCAGTTCAAGACCAAGAAAGTAGTTAGGGAAAACAAGGCCTTTGAGGGAGAATGCAGCAGCAAGTGAAGACATAAAAGTCTTGAGAAAGTCATTGTTGTTACCTGTGAGAAGAAGGTTGTCAACATATACTAGAAAATAAGCAACTACAGTACCTTTCTTGTAGATAAACATGGAGGCATCCATCTTGGAATTGCTAAAGCCATATGAGAGCAAAAAATTGCAAAGAGCTTGAAACCAAGCACGGGGAGCCTGTTTTAGGCCATAAAGTGCTTTCTTTAACCAGCAAACATGTTGTGGGTACTGAGAGTGGAGAAAACCCAAAGGTTGGCTCATATACACACCACTTTGGAAAGAGCACCTTGTAAAAAGGCATTGTCACAATATACCTGAAGGTCGCTACGACGCAGATGGCAGACTTAAAGAAAAAGACTAGTTTTCAAAAGAAAACTTGGAGTCGCCACCAATTGTATTAGGAAAAATAAGCAACAATTGAAAAACCCTTTTTTAATAAAAATAAAAAATAATAATGGTCTGCGAACCAAAGAGGGTTCAGGAGTCTGTTTATGCGTGGAAAAGATGTTAGGCACCCTACAGCATCCGTCTAAAGACGGTTACCTTAAATTAGTTGTGCGAACCGAATATGGCCAAAAGTGTACATTTTATTTACCCCAGAATAATGAATTGTTACAAGAATATCTTATGAAAATAAAAACAAAGAAATTAAACGCGCAATACATGAATTATCTACCGAGACCTAAATTCTTTCACCCCTTCATCGCATGAAGCGACTGTCTAGGGTGGCGCTACCTTCACCTAGATCGGATAGAGAAAGACATCCCATATAGGACTGACTCATCCTATCCTCCTATGATATGTGAAGGGGCATACGGATACTACGCGGCACAAGTGTTATTTTTTATATGCAGTGCAAATACATGATTTTAAATATTACAACACTTGTCTCAAGATCTAAGTACTGAGAAATCTTAATTTATATAAAATAAATAAATAAAAAAGATAAATAAAAAAAAAATTCTAAACATAATTACCATACTCATAATTACCATGAGCCTTCCGATTTGCTCATACTCATAATTACCATGAGTTGTATCCAAGGATGCTCATGAGTACACCAAAACACATGTTAGGCAAGACTTAAAACAAATCTACCTAAGTGACCTAAACATTTAATCTCCATATGCTTCAAAAGGGAATAATCCAAAATCATCCAAAAATGCACAAACAAACTCTAAACAACCCTTAGAATAGTGACAACAATGCATGAGAATTAAATGCAAAACAGCATGGCATATAGAACCTTAAACAATGGACAAAAACAAATGCAAAATAGCAAAAACACTAGAAAACAAATACACTTACGATAATGGCAACTACACATAAACAAAATACACCAAGAAAAGAGGTATAATACACTAGGACAGCCACTCAACATACCCAAGACCACCATCCTTATCAACAGACAAATCCGAATAAAGTTCAAAGAATTCACATACTCATTAGTTATCCAAAAGAACAGCTGTGTTCGAGTCAAAACCAAGAGCAAATTAGAGATGAAAAAATTCTAAAAAATTACACACATTGAAGCCACATATCTTACAATTCAAACGAGACTGACATCACTTAATTTGGAGCTGTACAACTTCAGAAAGAAATAAAAGACCAAATACTGCCAGAGATAGGGCATTAGTGTCGGTGCAACATTGAGCAGCTATGTTCAAACCAAACTGGTAGTAAACTAGACATGCAAAAAATCTGAAATTTGTACACACTGAAAATATGCATCTTATGGTTCTAAAGAGAAAAAAGCCATGCAATTCGGATTTTTATAACTCTAGAAAGAAATAAAATATTGAACACTGCCAGAGACAGGGCATCAATGTCAGTGCAACATTGAGCAGCTATGTTCAAACAGAAATTGGTAGTAAACTAGACGTACAAAAATCTAAAAATTTCACAAGTTGAAAAAATGCATCTTATGGTTCTAAAGAGACAAGAACCATGCAATTTTGAGTAGTACAACTCCAGAAAGAAATAAAATACTGAACACTACCAGAGACAGGGCATCAGTGTCAATGCAACATTGAGCAGCTATGTTCAAACAGAAATTGGGAGTTAAATATACATACAAAAAATCTAAAAATTTTATAAAACGAAGATATATGTCTTACGGTTCTAATGAGACCAACATTGCTAAATTCCGAGCTCTGAAGCTCCGGAAACAAATCAAACATTGCCTACTGCCAGAGCTGTCTGACAGCAACGAAAATACTTGAAATCAGAGCTTTAACAAGTTCTAAAATGACAAACGTGTAAACATGCAGTGTACGACTAACAACAATGAAGAAGGAAGCCATCTGAGGTTCAGAACTTATCAAAATTAAAGAAACATGAAATTGGTCCATTGACCTTAGAGGAAAAAAAAGACAAGAGAGGGATTAATGAGACAAAATCAGAATCACCATCTCACATACATGAGTATCATAGCTAATATCATAGTTGGAGTGAAACACATTTTCCCCAAATCTTGCTATATACAGTGAAGGACCCAAAATAACAAGAGCAAAAGGAAATAGAAATTCGCTACAATGCAATTAGAATCAAAGAGAAAGCACTTTGGGTAGCACAAGAACACAACCCGCAACAGCAGAACATGATATTTATATATATATCAGTAGCATAGTAAAAACAAAACATAATCACATGTAAGCACAAAGGGTGAATGAAGTTCCCTACTGTCAATATTTCAAAGATGAAACTCCAAAGCAAATGAAATCAGAATGTGAAAACACATAGCAGCAAGGACAGCAAGCTAAAATAATCCAAAAAAGTATTCCACCCCAAAACACACTAAAAGCATCCATACGTATGAATAGCATATTTAACATCAAACTCTTCAAATATAGACATTAACCTAACTTCTAGCAAATTCCAAATAATGCTTGACAACTTATACATATTGACAAATAAAGCAAATCTAAGGATATCATTTATGCAAACCAAGCACAAACAGAAAATTTGGATCAAAGAAAATAAATGAAACCAACCCCATCATATTTCCAAAAAGGATCAACTAGTTACACTTTTATTGACTATGAGATCTTTGCACAAAACCCCAGACAGGGGAAAGAACAAGTCACAAACCAGCCACCATTTTGGCATCAAACAGCCTGTAAAATCAACTCCAAAAGGCAACCAAATCAATATCCAAACAGCAAATATATTACCTTGAAATGGTCCCAAATTTTAGACCAAAAACAACATGTGAATAGACCTAGAGCAGCAAATCAGGAAGCAAAAATACCAAGAAAACCCCAAAAATTTTGAATCCTAATTAGCTACTCAAACAGCCATGTATGGGTAAATCAACTTGCCAATACAATCAAGTCTGATTCAAAAGTTTTAAGAAAGTAAACCAGAAACCCTCATGAAACTCAGCCTCACAAACCCAACGGAAATTCCTTATAAAATAAGCATAGCAAGATCAACAATGAACATTAACTTAGGAATAACTAAATTCTATCTTCAAAACTTCAACAGCCAACAAAATCAGTCAAGAAACATGCTCTGAAGCTTGTCTTGATTCTTTTTTTCACAATTAACACTTACATATAGAATAGAGAAGCAAATATTCAGCATCAAAAGAAAACAACAACAACAAAAATGCAAACTCATTCAGGAACAACAATTGGTAGAATATATATCAAATGTAAAACTAAAAGAAAGAAATACACTCTTACCCATTATTTCAAACACAATTGTGCTTCATGCCACTTGGGTCAATGAAAAGAACAAAATAGATAGACCACTATAGGAGAATCCAGCAGCAAATTAACAGATTTAAACAAATCTTTTATTCAGAACTCACATCACAAGACAAAATAAGAGAATGAGGTAGGGGAAAAGAATACCTCACGCAAGATCCTTGAGGTCGATTTGGGTTCAGGTGTTCCTCCAAAGCTTCAATGATGAGAAAACTCAGATGAAACTCAGACCTTACTCTTTTTCTCCAATCGGTTTCCCTTCCTTCTTCCCCTCTACGCTTCTCTTTTTTTTGGGTTCTGCTATCTTCCCCTATTCAGTTTTGTGCTCTCTGCTTTTGCTCTGCTAAATGCTCTCCCTCTCACCTTGCTCTCCCTTGTGCGTATCCCCTTTTGCTGAATGGGTGTTGTCCTTTTATTTGAATATTCTTTTTCTTTCTTTATTTTTTACTTTTCTCTTTAATAACTGCCGCTCAGCTCATTTCTTCTTCTTTTTTTTATTTGTTTTCTTTATTTAGTTACTTAGTTATTTGCTTAAAAATGATAAATCAAAGATTAGACCAATGAGGAGAGAAGGAAATCTATTCCTTACTCTCCTATTGACTCCTTTAGATCCAATGATACCAAAAATAAATTTACAAAAATATATTTCTATTTTTATCTATTATTTACAAAAATTAGGCCAAATAAAAGAATGGGCTAAGTTGACAAATGATAGGGCTTAAGGTTTCTTAATTATAAAAGACTAAACAAAAAATAATAATAATAAAGCACTAAATTAGAAATTAAGAATTTATCTTCCTCTCTTTTTCTCTTTTATCTTTAAAAATATTTTAAAACCATAAAATGACCCGAACAAAATACGGTGTCTACAGGCATTATTGACATCCATTTGATGGATAGGTGAGCCATAAGAGAGGGCAACAATGAGCACAATTTTTATAGTTTGTGGTTTTATAATAGGGCTAAAGGTATCAAAGTAGTAAACAATGGGTCTATGATGAAAACTCTTTGCAACTAGACAGGTTTTGTACCTTAAAATGGAGCCATCAAGATTCTGTTTCACACTAAAGACCCCACTTACTCCCCACCACATTGTAGGTCAAATGAGGTGGTACAAGATCCCAAGGACCATAGGTCATGAGGGCATTGAACTCTTCATACATGGCTTGTCTGTAGTGGGGAGACTTTAAGGCTTGAGAGACACAGGTGGGTTCTAGAGCTTGAGGGAGTTGGTATTTTGACATAGCATAGGGCCTCTTAGGTTTGAAGATATTGTTCTTGGCACATGTTTTCATTGGATGGGTATTTGAGAGAGGGGTAAGGTGAGAGAAAGGAGACATACTTGTGTCAAGCCCTTGAGAACCTGTTGGCATGTCCACTGTTGCATTGGGAAAGTGATTGGAAGTTGTAGTTGAGGTGGGTGGTATAGGGCTCAGTGTGTGTTCTATATGAGAGTTGGGAGGAGTTGGAATTGAAGAAGAAGTGGGTAACAGATGGCTTAGAGGAGTTGTGTTTGAATTTGAAAGAGTCAAAGATGGTTGGTTAAGATGTGAATCATCTAGGGTTTCAGATGGATGAGTTTGAGTTGTAGTGGGACTTTGAAAAGAAATTAAATCATGTGAAAAATGCAATGAGGATTCGGTGGAGGTGTTTGTAACCAAATTAGACTGTGAAAGTTGGGAAAAAAGATAAATATCTTCTATAAATTGCACATGCCTGGAAACAGATAAATGCACTTTGAGATGTGGAATATCCAAGAAAAACACATGCATGATTGAGATATTGGTTGGACTTTATTAGTGGTATACGATTTTAACCAGGGAAAATAGAGACACCCAAATGTACATAACTTGATATAATTAGGATATTTATTAAACAAAATAGAACATGGGGATTTTGAATTCAAGAGGGGCATTGGTAATCTGTTTATGAGATAGGTAGCAATTTCAAGTGCAAAGGTCCAAACTTTATAGAGAAGAGAAGCATGATTAAGAAAATATATTGCTATCTTAACCAGATGGCAATACTTTCTTTCAAAGATACCATTGTGTTTAAGGGAGTGATGAGGAGTATGTAGGTGGGAAATTCTATTGGAAGAAAGAAATAAACAAAAGCCAAGATATTCACCACCACTATCCGAATATAAGGCCTTAATTTTGAATTAAATGTTTTTTGTACTAAAGCCTTAAATGTGGGAAATATAATGGAGACATCAGACTTACGTTTAAGTGGATATAACCAAACATATCTAGAAAAGTGATCAACAACAATTACGTAAAAATGATAGCCATATATTGAATGAGTTGGGATAGGGCCCTAGAGATCAGAATATACAAGATTTAATGGTCCAGTACTAGTGAGACTAGACTTAGCAAAAGGCAACTTATGGCTTTTATTCTTATAACAATCAACACAAGGAGAAAGCTTTGAACAAGACACAAGAAGGCGTTGAGAGGCAAGCACTTGACACAGAACAACTTGTGAAGGGTGGCCAAGTCTGAGATTCCAACAAAGAGAAGAAGGGTTGGCAGAGGTGGCAGTGGCAGAGGCAGAGGGACGAGATGAAGAGGTAGGCATTGGGAACTTATAAACATTGTTTTCACTCTGGCCTTGCAGTTGTGGTTTGCCCGTGTTCAAGGATTTGACCTGAAAATAAGAAGGAAAGAATTCAACTGAAATGTTATTTTGTTTGCACAATCGTGAAACCAAAATCAGATTTTCATTCACAGAGGGAACACAAAGCACATTAGAAAGTTTTAGAGATTAGGGCAAGAGAGTTGAACCAGTGTGTGTAATTGGAAGTGTATTACCATTGGCAATAGTAAGATTCTCAGGGCCATCATATTCAACGGAGATAGCAAGATTACCAAAATCATTGGTAATATGGTGTATGGCTCCGAAGTCAACAAGCCAATGAATATCTAGGCTTGGAGAGGTTGAGGTAGCATGGGCTGAGGGAGAGACATTAGGGTTGTTCAACATTTTAAAGCAATACTTGGCTATGTGACCCCGTTTGTTACAAAATTGACATACCATGGGTGTGGAGGACTTGCGGTTAGAATCAGTGATGGAGGTAGATGAGGGAGATGGATAGGTGGTGCATCGACTCTTGGAATTATGATGAGAAAAATGCTTCTTGACATGGTTTGTAGCAATTGGCACTTCAACAGATTTTTCTTCCTTCTTTAGGTGAGCCTCATGATTCATGAGCATGTCATAAAGCTCATCAAAAGTAACCAGATGCTCCAATGCACAAGGCAGCAGAGATGCCTTTGTAATCCGCACATGAGCCACTAAGGCAGTGGAGAATGAGATCAATCTCATCCAAGGGATGGCCAATGATGGTGAGTTCATCAGCTATACACTTAACAGTTCGTAAATATTCTGAAACAGTTGAAGAACCTTTGGTGAAATTGAAAAGTTGCTCTTTTAAGGACATGATGCGTGACATTGAGTGATTTGCAAAAGTACGCCGCAGCTGGTCCCAAGTCTCTTTAGAGGTCTCAGCTTGACAGATAGCAGCATGAACATCAAGTTCACAAGCCACCATAATGAATAAAAGCAAGAAGTGATCTTGCCAGATGCAAAAGGTAGACAAAGGGTTTTCAATTTCTTCCCCATTGTGTTCAATTGTAGGGGAGGGACAAGGAGTGGACTCGGAGATATAGCCAACAAGTCCATAGCCTATGAGCATGGACTACATTTGCTTTGCCCAAGCAACGTAATTGTTGTGGGTGAGCTTAATCAAAAGGTTGGAGACATTGATGTTAACAAGATCAGTGGCTGTGTTGTGTTGAGTAAATGGGATGGAGTGAATGGTGGATGCGGCAAACATGGCAAGAAAAAAAAAGAGGAAGGATCGGAAAAAGCTTGTGAAAGGTTGGTGTAGATCTCTAATACCTTGAAGGAAACAATATTGAGAATGCAAAAGGTCTCACCATTATTAATTGTATATAAGTGTATATATATACACAGTTGTACGTAACCTTAAAGCTATTTCAATTTAAATATGACATATAACAAACAAAACTATCCTTAAAATTATGGCCTCAGAAAATGAATTACAAAATTTTAATTTTTCTAAGAACAATGAAGGAAAATTTTGGACTATAAAAAATGGACATGGAATGGATCCAGTGATGTAGTTAACAAGTCCATAGCCTATGAGCATAGACCGCATTTGCTTCGCCCAAGCAACATAATTGTTCTGGGTGAGCTTAATCAAAAAGTTGGAGACGTTGATGGTAACAAGATTAGTGGTTGTGTTGTGTTGAGTAAATGGGATGGAGTGAATGGTGGATGAGGCATACATGGCTAAAAAGAAAGAAAAAAAAGAAAAAAGGAAGGATCGGAAAAAGCTTGTGATAGCTTGGTGTAGAGCTCTAATACCATGAAGGAAATAATATTGAGTATGGGAAAGGGTCTTAACTTTATTAATTGTATATGAGTGTATATATATACATAGTTGTACATAAACCTAAAGCTATTTTAGTTAAAATATGACATATAACAAACTGAACTAACCTTAAATTTATATGTAACTATACAAGATTAAATCAATTGTTTGTTATATAAAATCTAAACTAACTATCATCTAATACTCCTTTAAAAACCACCAGAGCACGATTAGCAACTAAAAATGGTAGACAAAAGAAAATACAAGACAAAATTTTAAAAAATAAACTAGGAGAAAAGAGAAACCCTATAAGAAATTATGGCCTCAGAAAGTGAATTACAAAGTTTTAATTTTTCTAAGAATAATGAAGGAAAGTTTTGGATTGTAAAAGATGAAAATGGAGAAGAAGGATTTGAATATGAGGATGAGTTTTCAGGATGATGGCCTTCAAATCACTTTTACCCACTTTTCTTGCTACCCATACTCAAATCTTGGTGCCGGATCAACCTTAACCATCACCCACCCTTTTTCCTCACTCTTTTGTTCATTTAAGTGTTGAAGTATCACCATTAGAGCTTCAAATATTGGTCAGTACATGGAGGGTGTTGATGCTAGAAATGTTTGGACTAGATGTACCTACAAGAAGTCAAGTACGACAGTGGGCCGAGGATGATTCTCTGATGCTTAAGTTAGTAAGAATGATAAGATACAAATACAAAATGAACAATAAAATAATAAAAAAAAAACTAGGGATGAAGAAAATACATTAGGCCATATCATACTATCACAACCAATTTCTTCGGTTTGACTCTCCAAACGCCTCCAGTAGAGTTGCCAAACTGTCATAACGTACCCGAAGGTCGCTATGATGCGAATGACAGACTTTTTTAAATAAAAGATTAGTTTTCCGAAAGAAAACTAGGAGTCACCACCAATTGTATTAAGAAAATTGGAAAATCCCTTTTTGAATTTCAAAAAATGATTACGAACCAAAGAGGGTTTGGGAGTCTAATTGTGTGTAGGGAAGGTGTTAGGCACCCCACAACACGCATCTAAAAGACGGTTACCTGAAATTAATTGCACGAACATAAGATGGTCAAATATGTACTTTATTCATCCCTCAAATAAACTACACAAATTAAATAAAAATAAAAATATTGGTAACAAATTTAAACGTGAAATGCATGCAACTAATGTGCCCTAAATCCTTCCACCCATTCCTCGTATATGGCGCCCACTGGGGTGGCGCTTATCCTTACCTATGAACGATAAAGTGGGCCACCTGATATGCAGATGAATCACCCTATCCCTCCATGATAAGTAAAGGGGCCTATAGATACTAAGCGAATAATCGCATTCCTAAATGCTATACAAATGTATAATTTTAAGTATTACAATTTTTTCCTTGTCCAATAGGGGAGGGGGACATAATTGACATAAGTAATCAAAATAAACAAAAGCTCTCCAAGCTTCCGAATTGCCTTAGGGTTTTGTTAATGGCCCAAGGATTATGACTCCCTCTCAAATGGAACACATATTTGTTGGCTCAAAATAAGAAATTAAATGTCACATATGCATAAGCAATTGAGTAGTCATAACACATTACAATAAACGATAATATAAAGCAAGGAACATGTCAACTTATAGTGAAAAGACATACAATACTAAATCACATGTGCAGCTATTAAGAGTCAAAATAAAACCATGAAAATTGCATGCAAAGTAAGGCAACAACATTTAGTTAAAAATGGAAATCAACATACACTCCTAATTAACATGCAAATGGTTCCAAAAAGAAAGAAATGACAACAAGTAAACACAAGGCAGAATAAAGAAAATAAACCGCAAATACGGAAGGAAAAACATAAAACAGGGGAAACTTGTAAAGAAATATGGGAATGAATGTCAATGCAATTTGACCACAATTTTACATGACATAGAAAAATGTCTTACGGTTCTAAAGAATAAAAAATCATACAAAAATGAGCTTCTTAACTCATAACTCAAGTTATAGCCAAAAAAAATAGAACACTGCCAAAACCACATTTAAGTTTGAATTTATGTAAACCACATAGGATAGTTATGGAAAGTTTATAAAGAAAAAGATTATGTATATAATCATTCAATACTAAAATCAGTCTAAACTAGTTTGAATAGGACTACTTAAATTTATGTAAACCACATAGGATAGTTATGCAAAGTTTATAACAAAAAAGATTATGTATATTATCATTCAATACTGAAATAAGTCTAAACCGGTTTTATAAAAAAATTCATTATGCTACTTTTTCTTCACCTCCTCCTCTCATTTAGGATGAATCAAATTATGCTTATTGAGCTTAACACATTTTTTTTTTTATTGGATTTGCAACACTTCCATTCCTTCAATAGGCATACAACTTCTCATTGTCAAAAACAAAAGCCAAGACAATTACCATACAAGTTTGGAGCTTGGATGTTCGAAACTATGTACAAAGGAAGCATGACATGTAGGATCAACGTGTGCTTTTAGAAATAGCTAGAAACCTAATAAATGATTTTAAGAAGGGCATTTTTATGTGTTAAAAATCATGTGTTCAACACCATCATGGCATCAATTTCAATTGAGTTACGTAAATACACATATCTCTTTTATATTTACACAAATGGAGTTATTTAAATTTAATTAGATTTAACTATATTTTAGATTCGCATTTAAAAATCTATTTTTTTTTTGGCATAGCTCACATGCTTTAAACCTCTAAACTTAAATGTGCTTGTAGCTAAGTGGTATTGAAGTCGTCATCAGGACTTGTGAGTTTTATGTTCGAATCCAAGATCATAGCCAAAGGTACCAAAAAAATCATTTCTTTTTCAATCCATCCTTGTGATCATATCGGTGGGCACCTAAATTTAGGTCTTTTCTTTCCTTATTGTTGACTATTTTTTTGTAAAAATTCCCATGTTTTCTTGTGTTGATATTGTTTTGAGAATTCTACACGCACCCATTTTTTAAAAGCTATAGGAAATGTAAACAAAATTATAGAGTATAAAAAATGGTTTTTGGTGGATTGCATTTAAATTTTAATAAGCCTAATAAAATGTAGTTATTATCACATGGACAAATATTAAAATATTTAAAGTCTTGCGTCTAAATATATCAGACTAATTATTGACATTGCAAAGTATGGCATGTCATTCTCCATTAAATATTTCCTTGGCCTTTAATACTGCTGCTCTCTCCATTAAATATTTCCTTGGCCTTTAATACTGCTGCTCTCTTTTATAGTAGGCCCTTTATCTTGACAACCCACGTATATATGTATTCTGCATTAATTTACACTTTCGAAGAATATCGACACACACTCCACAGTACAGAGAAAACAGTAATTTTCTAAGTTGCATTTTGTCATAGTTTTCATTTTATGGTGGTTTCGTATTTTTTTTAAAATGTTTAGATACCTTAACTAGCCTTATTCTGTTGTGTTTTTGCATATTTTGGTCTTTTCTGTCCATGACTAGGTTCTCTTACAGTGAATTGTGTGAATTTGATTCTAAAGTTGATAAAACTTTCCATACCCTGCAGAGGAAGTCTAGGAGAAGATTAGTTGTTGCTAGTCCTATTATTAATATGACTAATAATATGCATGCTAAGATTCTTAAAGAATTAGCTGCTCCTGATGTTACTTACCAACCTTTAGGATCTAATATCCTGATCTTAATGCTGACTTTGAATTGAAATCTGGATTGATACATTTGTTGCCAAAGTTCCATGGTCTTGCAATTGAGGATCCTCATAAGCATTTAAAGGAATTCCATGTGGTCTGTTCAACCATGAAGCCATAAGGGATACCTGAAGAGCACATCAAACTGAGAGCATTCCCTTTCTCCTTTGCGGATGCAGCCAAGGACTTACTATATTACCTTTCACAAGGTTCAATCATAAATTGGAATGACATGAAGAGACTGTTCTTGGAGAAGTTTTTCCCTGCATCTAGGACTACTGCTATTAGAAAAGACATATGTGGTATAAGGCATGTAATAACCGGTTTGGTCTTTATTCTATGGATATATAAATATATTAAATCAAGTAGATATATATATATATATATATATATANATATATATATATTATTTAACTTAAAAAAAATAGAATGAAATAAAGAAGGAAGAGTCGAGAAGACTTTGGGCAAAAAGAAAGAGAACGCTAGGGTAGCGGCAAGAGGGAGAGAAGGAGAGGAAGAGAGAGAAAGAGAGAGAGAGAAAGAGAGAAAGAGAGGAGGAGGAATAGCTTCTTCTACACGATGTAAGCCACTTTCTCCCTTGGAATTTCATTGTTAATTTCCATAACTTAGAGATTTTCAGTTAAATTAGAGCTTTTGGGTACAAGAATCGATCTGATTCAAGTCATAATCTATATGGGATTCCCAAAGTTATTAATAGAAGGTAAACCTCGAAGAATCGAAGAATTACAGATGAATGTACAAAAAAAACTTAATTGTGTGAACCGAAAACTCAACATTACTATTTCAAGAATTGCAAATCCTTATGGGCACCCTACTATTCTTGCAGAATTTATAGCCGGACAATTAAAGAATAGAGTTTCGTTTCGTAAAGCAATGAAAAAAGCTATTGAATTAACTGACCAGGCGTGTTTCTACAATGTTTCATGTTCTCTGCTCTCTTTGCATTGTGTCTCTGTTGGCTATACTGTAAGCTAGACTTGTTCTTTCTTATGAGTTTCTTGACTTGTTATGAAGTGGGTGACTTTCCACTTTCTTCTTTGGTTCGATTTCCCTTTGAAGAAATTGGGAGATTCTTTGGAAATAATTTGATTTAGAGTGATTGTTTTTTTTATAGCTGTCCTTCCTGTTTGAATTTCTGTGTCATGGGTCATAGCTATTACTTGTTTTAATTATTGAATTGTACAATGTGTGGTTAAAATAACAGCTTAAGGTGCTAAGAACCTCAAACAGCCTATGCACCAAGGCAGAAGGGTGGACAGCTGACTGTGTAGAATGAGTTTTCCTTTCCCCTTGACAAAAAGACAAAGATGCAAGTATAAACATGTAACTAATGGGTTTCTCACACACGTCAAAATTGAAACAAACCATTATATTTATGATGAAAGCTTTGTGTCAGATTTTTGTGAGCTTGAAGTGAATTATTTTTTTTTAATTAATAAAAAGAATGACAAAAGTCCTTGTCTTGGAAGGACAGATAAAAGAAATGCACATAATCATTTTTTTTAAAATCCCCTTTCTTGGTCCTGTTGAGTTAAGGGTAAGTATATGTGTGCTATATCAACTCAATATGTTAATCTCGAAGTTGTATATGCCATTATGAGTCTATGACATTGCCAAATACTTAGTTTCATCAGAATTTCTCATTCACTGACTGCATTGCATCTACAATATTATAAATCTGCAAACCTCTAGCTGAATTGTTTTTCTTATCATTAATTCAAATTTGAAGGTAGAGTTTGGATATTCTCATGTACATAGGACTAAATTGCTCCTTTGTAGAGTTGCTATTAAACCATTAAAGCCATTAAGTCATTGATGGAACACAACATATTTTAGTGGTGATAAGAATCAAGAGTCTTTATACTATTGAAGTTATGTTTAATCAGAAATTGTTGAGACTGTAGATAAGGTGTTTGAGACTCGACATTAATTAATTAGTAATGCAGATGTTTTGCAAAGTAAGATACAGTTATGGATATGAAGTTTGGAAATATCCCATGCGAACACCGAGGTCTATAAGCCTCATGGATTGTAGCACGTACTTTAACATCATATTATTTCTTGTATTTGCTTTTGGAAATATTTATCAAAGCAAGACACACCCATTTCTCTTTGCTTTTTCCTAGATTATATGATAAAGTAAATATATGCACAGGTTGGTTATTTGCTGATGATTATCTGTTGTGAAACTCTTAACAATCTTATGAAGCAGGAAAAATAAAGGATTGGGGAATGGTTACTTGAATTTAAGGGTATTAGTCAAACTAATTAAGTTCTCTTAAACTTTAAGGTTAATGAAGTTATTAGTTACCTATGTCTTACTTTGAAAATTTCATGTGAACTAATCACATGATTATATGATGACTTCGGAAATAGGAAATTTCGTCAAGAGTACACAAACTGATACCAAGAGAAGGGAATTTAGTGCTGTAACAATTTTAGGTAGCTAGTCTTTCCTTAAATCTTGTTTAGTTTCTTTTGACAGTGCATGCCCTATGTAACCACTATATGTGGTATTTGCTATTGTAACTGAGTGCCATGAGATGACTTATGAGATGATTACTATGAGATGACTAAGGAATTAGAACTAGTTTTTTTTATGTGTGATGGCCATCGGGGTAAGTTGAAGCTGCCCCATAGCTTGAGGAATTAAGGGGTAAGTTGAAGTTGCCCCATCACTAGCAGAAACTAAGGGTAAGTTGATGCTACCCTATGCCATGAGGAAGATGGGTTAAGTTGTGGCTGCCCCAGGGGTAAGTTGAGATAACCCCAAAGTGAAAAAAAAATGAGAATATTATGATATGTGTTGCGCTTATGTTTCCGACTAGGTGGTCATGTTAATTTTGTTTTTCTGGTTACTCTTACTTAGTTTAAGTACTGGAATGGATATAAAGCATGCATGTCAATCTACTGGCTACTGAGATTATATGTCTCACCTATGTTATTTGTAAATATGTTACTCATTCCAGGTGCAGAATCTAGTAGTATGCAGTAGGGTACGCAAAGCTAAGCAGAACAAGATATCTACATAGCCTTTGTTATAGTTTTGACATGATGTAAAGCTAGGTAGAAATTCATATTTTGAGAAATGTATATAGATGTAATTATATCACAAGTAGTGATATATAGGGGTGTAATCAATCCGGTTCAGTCCGATTTTCACCCCAAACCGAGACCGGACCGCTAGAAGAAACTCGGTTCGGTTCGGTTCATTTTTTTGGAATTTTTTTAGTTAAACCGAGTCAAACCGAACTGGCCAAACTCGGTTCGGTTTGGTTTCGGTTTTTGCCTCTCTTTGCACAAGCCATTTTTTGCCTCTCTGAACAAGAGAAATGAAAACCAAAGCTCAGAACAACAAATCAGGTTGAAGAAACAGCAAGATAAATCAAACAAAAGAACAAGAAAAGGTAGTGGTGGCATCTGGAACAAGTATAGACCCAGATTTCTCAAGCACCCAAATTGACACGATTGAAAGATAGGAAGAAGAAAATGAAGCTTAGAAAAAACATGAAGTAACACTCCATAAATTTGGCAAAAAGTTCTCTTCAAAATATCCTAGGCAAAATATATATTGATTACTACCCCAGACTAACAACTTCTTTTATTCTGAAAGAAATGATAAATTTAGAAACTCCATTAAATGAATTCATCGCTGGCACCTTAACACTTCAAACTTACATCAATACCATTACCCCAACTCTGTTTCTACTTCTCAATAGATCTAAACACAACTAACATCAATGGAAATGAGGGATTTTTAGGACAAAGTGATCTAGCACAAGATAACCTTGGTATTTATATACTTAATCTACGTTCACAGAATATTGAAATCCAGAAAAGGAAACTATTTTTCCCTCCACTACATAAACAAGTAAACCTCTTGAAACCCTTACCCAAAGAAACAAAAAGGCATCATATTGTGCAACGATGTGAGAGGGCAGAAGGCGAAATTAGTTGATGTTCGTATCGTCGAAATCATCCTCAAAGCAGTTGAAGAAATCGGCATCAGCAAGCTTGTTATCAGTGGACATAACCCTTTCGCCGAAGATCTCCTATGGGTCAACATCGTCGACGTCCATGGCCATCGTTAACGCTTGTTCTTCCATCTCTCCGAACAAGTCCATTAGCATCGGCATCATCCTTCTATTTGTCACAAATCGCATCCGCCATCGTCGACGCTTGTTCTGCTGTTGCTGCTGTCACAAATCGCAATCTGTTTGTCGTCTCCTTCTTCTCGATGACTCTGCTAACTAGTCTGTAGAAGATTTATGGAGTTAGGGATTGTGATTTCTGAAGGTTAGTTTCGAAGAAGACTTAGGGATTTCAGAACTTCAGAAGGCCTACCTACCCATTAAAACGACGTAGTTTCATGTAACTCGGTTCGGTTTGGTTTATAACCGGTTTTTCTTCAGTGAAACCTAGAACAGAACTGAATGTCTTGGTTTTTAAGAAAATCAAACCAAAAACCGGACCACCTCTCTCGGTTTGATTCGGTTTGCCCCCGGTTCGGTTCAGTTCGGTCATTTTTTTTCAGTTTTCTGGTTTTGCCTTACACCCCTAGTGATATAGATAGTATTCTTTTGAGACGTGTATATAAACTACGGGAGTTATGCTAATCCTCGATGTATGTACACATGTGGATGCTTGTAAGAACATTGTGCCAAGTTGTATGTTTCCTTTAGGAAGCAGTGCTCCCTAATCAAATCTCAAAGGTGGGGAAAGGTTGAAGTTTAATTTGAAATGATTAAGTTTTANTCATTTTTTTTTTTCAGTTTTCTGGTTTTGCCTTACACCCCTAGTGATATAGATAGTATTCTTTTGAGACGTGTATATAAATTACGGGAGTTATGCTAATCCTCGATGTATGTACACATGTGGATGCTTGTAAGAACATTGTGCCAAGTTGTATGTTTCCTTTAGGAAGCAGTGCTCCCTAATCAAATCTCAAAGGTGGGGAAAGGTTGAAGTTTAATTTGAAATGATTAAGTTTTATTCAATCACTTGGAAATCTCCATAGAGTTATTTAGTAGTTATTGTCAAAGGCTATGTTTGACAAGGCAGATGACAAGAGAGACTTTGCATGAGTATTGGGAGAGGTTTAAGAAAATGTGCTCAAGCTGTCCCCACCATCAGATCAGTGATCAGCTATTGATTCAGTACTTTTATGAAGGTCTGTTGCCTATGGAGAAGAGCATGATTGATGCTGCCAGAAACTTAATTGCTAACATGCCTGCCAATTCCTAGCAGTTTAGTACTTAGATGGTTCCTTCTACTAGAGGAGTAAATGAGGTTCTTGCATCATCTGCTGACCAACAGAGAATAGAGCATAAACTTGATGAGCTGACTTCCTTGGTGAGATAGTTGGCAATGGGACAACCATTACCTGTATAGGAGCCTGCAAACATGTGTGGCATTTGTTCTTGTTCATCTCATCTCACAAATGCATGCCCTACACTTCAGGATGTAGCTACAACAAGTGTCTTTCCTAGTAAACCATAATACCAGCAGCAGCAACAACCTAAATATGATCCATACTCCAGCACATATAACCCTGGTTTGAGAGATCATCCAAATATGAGGTATGATAATGCCGCCCCACAACAGTAGCAACCATAATAGTTCATGCAACCATTCTAGCAACCACCTAGGCAAAACCAATTTCAACCAAATAGGCAATAATTCCAACAACCTATACAACAACCAAGTCCAGCAACTACAAAACTTGAGCCTTCATTTGAGGACTTGGTGAAGCAGATGACCATTAACAATATTCAGTTCCAATAGAGGACAAAAACTACCATACAAAATTTAGAAACCTAGATTGGACAATTGACATCTTCAATGAGTCAACTGTAGTCTCAAGGTTCTGGCCAACTTCATTCACAAACAATTCCCAATCCAAAGGAAAAGAATGTGATCGCCATTATGCTGGGGTCTGGAAAATTTATGCCAATACCAACTGAACCTCAACTTGCAAGCAAGCCACAACCAGCAGATAAATCAGTTTCTGATACAGTAACCTAAGAATCTAAGAGTAAGAGGCCTGCAGTCGCCCTTCCCTTTCCACAGAGAGCCACTTAGTCCAGGAAGATAGATGAGGTTGAGAAGGATAGAGAGCTTCTTGAGACCTTTAGGAAAGTGGAAGTCAATATTCAAATGTTGGATGCAATCAAGCAAATTCCAAAATATGTTAAGTTTCTTAAGGAATTATACACCCAAAGAAGGAGGCTAAAGGGTAATGAGAGAATCAATATGGGCCAAAATGTTTCAGCCCTCATTCAACCTATGCCTTAGAAATGCAAGGATCCAAGGACTTTTACAATTTCATGTATTATAAGCAATTACAGATTTGAGCATGTCATGCTAGATTTAGGTGCTTCCATTAATGTAATGCCTATGTCTGTTTTTAGTTCTCTTGGACTTGGACCCTTAAGTGCCACAAGTATTGTGATTTAGTTGGCTAATAGGAGCAATGTGTACCCAGCCGGATTAATCGAAGATGTGTTGATAAGGTTTGATGAGCTGATCTTTCTTGTGAATTTCTATATTTTGGAAATGGAGGGGGAGTCACCATCCAGCAAGGCTCCACTCATTATAGGGAGGCCATTCCTCAAAACAGCGAGGACCAAGATCAATGTGCATGTAGGAACTCTATTCATGGAGTTTGGAGATTCTGTTGTTCAGTTTAACATTTTTTATGCTATGAAGCATCTCATGGACAAACATTCTATTTTTCATATTAATTTAATTGATGATCTAGTCGAGGATATGTATGATGAGTTGTGTGTTAACTTTCCTAATTATATTAGTTTGGATGATTCTGTTCAGTGTCACTCATGTACTAATCGTGATGGTGATATGATGTCTGTTGTGTGTGCTGAGATTTCTGCATTCTTGAGAGATGGTGATTTTGTTTCTACAGAGTCCGCAATAGTTGCTGATTATGAGAAGATTCAGTCTGCAGAAAGATTGCAGGCCCCTAGATTACTCCCTTTTGTACTGCAGCCACCAAAGTTAGAGTTAAAGTCTTTGCTTAAGCATTTGAAGTATGCGTATTTAGCGAATGATGATTAGCTTCCTGTAATCGTGGCCAATAACCTCCTTGCTGAACATGAGGTGAGATTGCTACAAATTCTAAGAAAGCTATCAGATGGACTTTTGCTGATATTCCTGGTATTAGCCCTTCTACGTGCATGCATCGGATACTGCTTGAAGATGAAGTTAAACTAGTGAGGCAGCCTGAGAGGAGACTAAACCCTCTGATTCTAGATGTGGTGAAGAAAGAGGTGACAAAGCTACTACAGGCTGACATCATTTATCCAATCTCAGACAGTAACTAGGTGAGCCCAGTGCAGGTTGTCCTGAAGAAATCTTTGGTTACAGTGGTAGCAAACCAGAACAATGTATTGACTCCTACCAGAGTGCAGAATAACTGGGGAGTCTACATTGATTATAGGAGGCTCAACCAAGCTACTAGGAAGGATCATTACCCTCTGCCTTTCATTGATCAGATGCTAGAACGACTAGTTGAGAAATCATATTACTGCTTCTTGGATAGTTACACTGGCTACTTTTAGATCCACATTGCACTTGAGGATCAGGAGAATATCATTTTCACCTGTCCCTTCGGCACTTTTGCTTATAGGCGGATGCCTTTTGGCCTTTGTAACGCCATTGGTAGCTTCCAACGGTGCATGGTAAGTATCTTTTATGACTTTCTAGAGGAGTGCATAGAGGTATTTATAGATGATTTTACTGTTTATGGTTCTTCTTTTGATTCCTGTTTAGATAGCCTATCTAGAGTGCTGCATAGTTGCATTGAAACTAACATTGTTCTCAATTTTAAGAAATGTCATTTCATGGTAGAGCAGGGTATAGTTTTAGGTTATGTAGTGTCTAGTAAGGAAATTGAGGTAGATCTTGCAAAAATATATGTCATTACCTATTTACCTTACCCATATGCGTGCAGAGAGTTCATTCTTTTCTTGGACATGCCGTTTTCTATAGGTGCTTTATCAAAGATTTCAGCCAGATAGTCTTTCTACTGTCCAGCCTTCTGCAAAAAAATATGGAGTTTCTATTTGACCAAAAATGCAAAGAAGCATTCAATCGTCTAAAGCAAGCTTTGACTAGTACCCCCATCATTCAGCCGTCAGACTGGACACTCCTGTTTGAGCTGATGTGTGATGCTTCTAACTATGCTTTGGGAGCTGTCTTGGCACAGAGAGTGGCCAAAGTCTGCCATGTGATCTACTATGCTTCAAGAACTTTGGATGCTGCTCAAGCAAATTACACAACCATAGAAAAAGAACTTTTAGCTATTGTGTTTTCATTAAATAAGTTCAGATCATATTTGCTTGATTTTAAGGTTGTGGTGTTTTCTGATCATGCAGCTCTGAAGTTTTTTTTGAAGAAACTTGATGCTAAGCCACAATTGATTAGGTGGATGCTACTGCTCTAGGAGTTTGACATCGAGATCCGAGATAAGAATGAAGTAGAGAACCTGGTGGCTGATTACCTAAGCAGGATTAAGAGAGTCTCGGATCCCCTTCCCATCCATGACTCTTTTCCTGATGAGCAGCTTTTACAACTGCAAGGTAAGATCACATCTCCTTGGTTTGCAGATATAGTCAATTTCTTAGTTGCTAGTGTTTTTCTTGCATGTTTTACTAAGGCTCNCTCAAGCAAATTACACAACCATAGAAAAAGAACTTTTAGCTATTGTGTTTTCATTAAATAAGTTCAGATCATATTTGCTTGATTCTAAGGTTGTGGTGTTTTCTGATCATGCAGCTCTGAAGTTTTTTTTGAAGACACTTGATGCTAAGCCACGATTGATTAGGTGGATGCTACTGCTCTAGGAGTTTGACATCGAGATCCGAGATAAGAGTGAAGTAGAGAACCTGGTGGCTGATTACCTAAGCAGGATTAAGAGAGTCTCGGATCCCCTTCCCATCCATGACTCTTTTCCTGATGAGCAGCTTTTACAACTGCAAGGTAAGATCACATCTCTTTGGTTTGCAGATATAGTCAATTTCTTAGTTGCTAGTGTTTTTCTTGCATGTTTTACTAAGGCTCAGACTGATAAACTGAGAAGTGAGTCTAAGTATTATGTGTGGTATGATCCATACCTCTGGAAATTTTGTAAGGACCAAGTTATTAGAAGATGTGTACCTGATCATGAGTTCCAATATGTTCTTAGTTTTTGCCATGCATTTGCATATGGTAGGCATTTTGGGCCTCAACGTATAGCTAGGAGAGTCTGGGACTCTGGATTGTATTAGGTTACCCTGTTTTAGGATGCATACATGTTTTGTAAGTCTTATGAGCAGTGTTAGAGAACATGGAATATTTCTCACAGGACTGAGATGCCCCAGCAGCCTTTGTTGTTTTGTGAGATTTTTTATGTATGGGGTATTGACTTTATGGGACATTTTCCTGTTTCTTTTGGTTTTGTTTACATATTGTTGGCTATTGATTATGTGTCTAAATAGGTGGAGGCAAAAGCCACTCATGTTGATGATTCTAAAGTTGTTGTAGATTTTGTTAGATCACACATTTTCTACAGATTTGGCATTCCAAGAGCTATCATCAGGGATCAGGATTCACACTTCTACAACCTGAGCATGGAGGCTTTGGTGAGAAAATATGGAGTTTTGCATAAGGTTTCTACACCTTACCACCCTCAAAAAAATGAGCAAGTCAAAGTTTCCAATAGAGAAATCAAGCAAATCTTAGAGAAAATTGTCCAACATAACAGGAAGGATTGGAGCCTAAGGTTTGAGGATGTTCTTTGGGCTTACAGAACCGCTTTTAAGACACCCATTGGGATGTCCCCCTATAGGATAGTCTTTGGTAAAGCATGGCACCTTCCGGTGGAGATTGCATACAAGGCATATTGAGCAGTAAAGCAGTGCAACCTTGACTTGAACCAAACCGGATCCCAAAGAAAGCTCCATTTCCAAGAACTTGAAGAGCTTCGATCAGAAGCTTATGAGAACTCTCGAATCTACAAGGAAAAGACTAAGCTTTTTCATGATAAGATGTTGCTAAGGAAGGAGTTCTTCGTTAGTCAAAAAGTTCTTCTTTATAACTCTCGCCTCAACCTCATGCCCGGCAAGTTCCGTTCTAGGTGGCTTGGTCCGTTTGTAGTCACTAAGGTCTTTCCTTATGGTGTGGTGGAGATTACAAGTGAGACTAACAACAAAGCTTTCAAAGTCAATGGACATCGCCTCAAGCCATTCTATGAGGGAGTTCAAGAGGACATAGTGGAGGAGGTCCACTTACAAGAAGCCATCTACCTCACTTGATAAGAATATTTCTTTTCTTTCTTTTTTATTTTACTTGTCCTAGATTGCTTTATGATAATTGAGGGATGCTTCTTTTTGAGCTTTTACATTGAGGATAATATAGAATTTAGGTGTGAGGGAGGAATTTACATTATGTTTTCTGTTTTAATTATGTTTTATGTTTCTATTTTTAATTTTTTGTTTTTCTTGTTGTTTATATTTTTCTTGTTTTTAATTTTTTGATTTTCATGTTGTTTTCTGTTTCTGTTTTTTTTTTTGTCAATTTTCTATTTTTAATTGTCTTTCAATGATGTTTTTGAATTTGTGAAGTTTGTGAAGTTGCAAGTGTGAAGCAATTACAATTCAAGGTTCATAACATGATTGAATAAATTGTCTTCCTTCTTGAATTTCACATGCTTGGTTTTGGATGTTGGATTAGTGATTAAGTTTGATAGATGCATGCCTTATGAGATTTTGAACCTTTTAATAGATGGATTTAGCATTTGTGCCGTTCTTTTTTTTCTTGTGTGATTTTCACTCATGGAAATTGATCACTCTAGAACTTGTTTTGATTCTTTTTTAGGCTGCATTTTTACTTGCATAACATAAACGTGATTGAGGCATTTTGCATTGATTTAGCTACTTTGCCAAATAGCCAACCTTACATTATTTCCCTTTGATTAACCCCCTTAAGCCTATTTACCTCTCCTTTGTCTTATCTCATTATATGCTTATGTGAAAAATCATGTTTTTAATTTACCTTAGGGAATGAGAGAGTATTGGTTCATTTTCATTGGAGGAACCCTTGTGCTTGTGGGCAACTAATAGTACAAGTGTGAAGGTTATGCAATTTGCAAAGTGTTCGATGGAAGAGAAAAAAAGAAAGAGCCAATTGGTTTAAAAAGAAAAAGCAAAAAAGAAATGAAAAGAATAAATGTGAGAAGGTTGTGAAAGAAAAGAAAAAGAAAGGAATATGTGAAAAGAAAGAAGAATATGTTTTACATACTTACAATTGAGGTAAAATTTTCATGTTTTTCATTTGAGTTCCTCCCCAATGCTCTTTTATTCTCTTAGGGTATTTAGTTTGTCATATCCATATTGTTTCCTTCCCTTACCTTGGCCCTATTACAACCTTGAATAAAATCCTCTTGATTTTTGTGTGCATGTGTTTGAGTAGTGCATAAGTAGAAGATAAGCAAGCTTATGGTAGTGCATTTCTTCATGGGTTTAATTGAGTGAAATACCTCCCTTCCAAACATTTGAGGGATTGAGAGTATATCTTGTGAGGATCTATCATTCTTGAATCATACTTTTCAATTGAAACTACCTTGTTTGTTGTTTTAGGATGTGAAGTAATTTTATCTCATGAATGTTTTGACCCCTTTAAATCTTTAATTGCTCTTCTTGCCTGTGATGTGAACTTTTACATTTATTGAATATTATTGGGAAATGAGTTTTTAGTTTTTGAGTTTGTTTGGTTGTTTTTCCTTGTTTCTTAGTATTGAAGTTCTAGTTTGCCCGAGACGTGCAAAAGCTAAGTGTTGGAAAATTTGATAAACACATTTTTTTATACAGTAGTTAACCCTCACTTTTAGTCTCTTAAACTTCTTTTATGCTGAATTGATTGGGTTTGACCATATTTTATAAGTTTGGGTTCTAATTTAACTTAATTGTATTTTTTAGCAATATTGGAAATTTTACACTACTTCTGTATTTCGGGTATAACTTGAGTTGTAGACATCTAATAATCATGAATCTTAGCTTGTAGGAAAGATACAAGAAATCTCTATAACTTTGATTCAGAGCTCCAAGGCTGATTCGGGTGTCCAAAAGACCATATTTAACTTGGAATTCGGAACAGATATGCTGTCACTGAATCCTGAACCGTATGAAGATATTAGGCCATAAATTGGGTTGTGGGTGTCTTATGGACCCAAAACTGATGTCATTGGACAGATGAGACATAAATATTCAAATCTTATGAATACTTATCCAAAATGTGGTGTTTTGATGGTGTTAGCTCTCCTTGAAGTCGGCTGATTAGTCCAGAGAGCTATTAAGAGTAAATTGGGCCTAACTCTCTCATCTTAAGCCTGATTAAGGCAAATTTGGTGTTCAATTAAAACTAAGAGAAAGAGGATTAATTCTAACCTAGGGGAAGTCTTGGAATTTAGATATTTTAGATGGTTACAAGTATAGAAAGAGGGGTACGTAGGTTTGAATTCCATTCTAAGCAGTTTTCTTTTCCTCTCTTCTTTCTAGAGTTTTTCTTTGCCTTTTTCTGTAATGAATTATTCCCTCTTGTTCATGGAGGGCTAGTCCTTTAATCAATCTAGGTTTTGACTATCTTGATGTTTAATTCTAAGATTCTAGTTTTAATTGTTCTGCATTCAGTTAATAATCAGATTTCTTTCATTCATTTTGTTTAATTCTAATTGAGTTGCTTAATTCGGTTTGAATGTTCATATGATAATTGCTTAATTTCATATGGTAAGAGAGGATTTCAAAGATTGAACAATGTTTCAAAGGTGTTTGACGGATTGTTTAACTTGGTTGGATTCTGGCTTTTAGGTTAATTTGGAATTAGATGGATGCTTAATTTGTTTAATCTTAATTGACCGAATTCCGGATGCTTATCCAGTAGAGAATTCATAGATCATCTTGAGGCTTCTTGATGTGATTTAAGGCTAAGAATTAAGTTAATGATTGAATGAATCCACTGTAATTAAGGATAGATTAAAATCAAGATTAGTTAATTACCTGAATTAGTTGTTTTCTTAATTCGGTTTGCCTACTTTTAATTGCTTCTTGTTGATTATTTATGCAAAACCTTCTCCCTGTTCGTTAACTTCCTAACTTGATTTCGTAATTAGAGTGATCTAAGGGCTCGACTCGGTGTTACCTTATACTGTAAGTAGTTTTGGTGAACCAGATATAAGTAGATAAAATTTGATAGTCTCGACAATTGTCACCAACAGAATTTAAAAGCACCAAGATCATTCACTTGGGAGCCAACAAGAATTTCAAAGCATCAAGATCTTTCACCCGGGAGCCAACAATGGAGGTTGAACTTGGGCTACTAAATTCCTCTACTTTTGAGTGTAATCTTTAAAGATTTCACTTTCTTCCTTCCGTATAGACCTCAATTGAGCTTTAGTAGGAACTGTGTTATCATTAAAACTATACTGCTTCAAGAAAACATAAGTCAAGTCTCTCCATGTGTGAATCTTGAGGTGATCCAAACCCCAATACCAATCTGAAGCAGGACCAATCAAACTCTCTGGGAATAAATGTATAAAGAATTTCTCATCTCTTGACCAAATGGACATCTTAGTGCAATAGGAGTTTAAGTGAAGTCGAGGATTGATTGTTCCATCATAGTGAACAAACTCAGGCATTTTCAAATCTTTTGGGAGAGTAATTTCAGGTGTGAAGGAAAGCTCATCAATGTCTACTGACCCATATGCCATTGATCCTTGCAACGTCTTAATTTGATCTTCCAACAGTACTTGCTTTTTCTCCATTGATTCGACCCTCAGCCTTTCCTTTTTTGACTCTTCTTTCTCTTTCCCTAAAGTAACTGTCTCTTAAGCTTCTTGTGCAGCGTAGTGAGTAATTGGATGGGTGTACATGTAGATGCCCCCTTGATTTTCATTTGGATTGAATGAAGCTTCCATAGGTAGAGAAAATGGGCCTCAGAACAGTAATGAGATGGCATGCATGACATCAGTTGATTGGATGGCTGAAGGAATTGCTGAATTTGAATCATATCCTTGTACTAGATTTGTAGAAGGCATCATCTATGGAGGCATTCCCTATATTGGAGCGGAAGTTGCAGAAGTTGTCTCATTTGATGGATATGTCAACAAAGACCCTACATTGAAAATTGAAGGGATATTGTCACTACTCGGTCCCTTAGCCACAACCTTCAACTTCAGGCTCTTAGTGAAAAACTTCATCAATTCATTCATACGAGATTTCAATTCATCAAACTCACCCTTAAGATCGCAACATTGTTCCTGGTTTTCCTCCATGACGATGATGGTTCTTGATCTAAGCCCAATTGACCTTTTTACAGAGTGCTTTTGATTGAGCTTATTTTTCTTTAAGCAAGCAATGTTCACATTTTTTTCAATGAATATTACATGGGATGAATGAAAAAAAAAATGAGATTTATGGAATAGACAAGAAAAATGCATGACTTTTGATTTTTTTAAAAGTGAGCACAACGAAAGCTGTTATGCTTTAACACGAAATAATGTACAAAAACATGACTTTGGCCTTATTGACAAATGAAGAAAGCTACTAGCCCTTTTATTCAAAACAAATAATGCTCATGAGTTGAAATGATACGAAAATGCCCATGACTATCTTTTGACACAACAAGAAAATAATAAAAAATAATAAAAATAAAAAGCAAGGCTTCAACCTCTGATTGCTTATTTAGAATATGGAAGGGTAAAACATAAATGAGGAAATGGAAAAAAAATGGACACTCGATTTATTTGAAAAAGAAATGAGACATGGGACCTCTCATTTTAATGTAAGAAATCATACGAGAAAGATAACAAAAAAAAAGCTTCCCCAATGTCCTCTGATTAGGTCAAAACCTTAGGATTAAAGATTTCTAACCTAATAGCCAGGCTCTAGCCTTACATAGGTAAGATTCTAAGCTCAGACTAACTATGCAAGGTTACAGGGTAGGTCTATCATTCTAGACAATCCAAAGTTCTCAGGTCTCCTCCATCAATATAATGGAGAACCTTGCCTTACTTGCATGAATAGACTAGGAGATAAACTCTCATGTTTATCCATGCTAGTAGGAAGGGACATGATCTGAGTGGAAACTTTCGTGTGAGCCATCAAAGAATATGTCTTTAGTGACAACACTAAACTCCCTCCTATTCCTAGGCGAATCTGGGGCCCGGGTATAGAGCCAAAAAGTGTGTGAGATAATAGTGTTGGTGTACTATGTGTGCAGGGGAAGCATGTAAACCTCAACCTACAACTACTTATTGCATGAAAAAACACAGAATATACATGCAATAAAATAATCTATCTACAGATACAAGCACAAAATGAACAATAAAATAATAAATAAAACAAAACTAGGGATAAAGAAAATACATTAGGCCATATCATACTCGCACAACAAATTTCTTGGGCTTGACTCTTCAAATGTCCCCAGTGGAGTCGTCAAACTGTCATAATGTACTCGAAGGTCGTTACAATGCGAATGACAAACTTTTTTTTTTTTAAAAAAAAAAAGATTAGTTTTCCAAAAGAAAACTTGAAGTCGCTACCAATTTTATTAAGAAAATTGAGAACAATTGGAAAACTCCTTTTTGAATTTCAAAAAATGGTCTACGAATCAAAGAGGGTTCAAGAGTCTAATTATGTGTGAAGAAGGTGTTAGACACCCTACAACACCTATCTAAAAGATGATTACCTGAAATTAATTGTGCGAACATAAGATGATAAAAAATGTACTTTATTCATTCCTCAAATAAACTATACAAATGAAATAAAAATAAAAATATTGGTAACAAATTCAAATGTGAATACATGCAACTAACGTGCCCTAAATCCTTCCACCCGTTCCTCGCATATGGCGCCCTCCGGGGTGGCGCTTATCCTTACCTAAGAACGATAGAGTGGACCACTTGATATACAGATGGATCACCCTATCCCTCCATGATAAGTAAATGGACCAATGGATACTAAGTGAATAATCACATTCCTAAATGCTATACAAATGTATGATTTTAAGTGTTACAATATTTGTCCTTGTCCAATAGGGGAGGAGAATATAATTGGCAAATGTAATCAAAATAAGCAAAAGCTTTCTAAGCTTTCGAATCGCCTTAGGATTTTGCTAATGACTCAAAGATTGTGACTCCCTCTCACATGGAACACACATTAGTTAACTCAAAATAAGAAATTAAAGGTCGCATACGCGTAAACAATTGAGCAACCATAACACATCATAATAAATGACAAGATAAAGCAAGGAACATGTCAACTTATAGTGAAAAGGCATACAATACTAAAGCATATGTGGCAGCCATTAAGAGTCAAAATAAAACCATGAAAATTTCATGCAAATTAAGGCAACAATATTTAGCTAAAAATGGAAATCAACATACACTCTTAATTAACATGCAAAGGGTTCCAAAAAGGAAGAAAAAATAGCAAGTAAACACAAGGCAGAATAAAGAAAATAAACAACAAAGATGGAAGAAAAAAATATAAATAGGGTAAACTTGTAAAGAAATTTGGGAATGTATGTCAATGTGATTTAACCACAAAATTTTACATCACATAGAAGTTTTATGGTTCTAAAGAATAAAAAACCATACAAAAATGAGCTCCTTAACTCAAGTTATGGCCAAAAAGCATAACACTGCCAAAATCAACTAACAATTCTAAAGTACAGAGAAAATAACTATTTTCAAATTAAAACTGGGAGCAAATTCGAAATGAAAAAAATATGAAATTTATACACATGCAAGATATGAACTTAGGGTTCTAACAAACTAAGAACTATGACATTTGGGGCTGTAAAACGGAAGTTATGGTCAAAAGACCAACCACTGCCAGTGTTGGACTGACAGGTCCAAGAATGACCAATTAGAAACCAAATTTGATAATTACTATCCCAATTGACCAATTTAATTTTAAACATGACAAAAGTCTAGAGATTAAGACCAAAACACAAAGTTTTCAAAAAAGGTCAAGCATCATTTTAATTTTTAATCAAGAACCTTAAAACACATTCAAGAAAACAATGGCAAAAAAAAAAAAAAAAACTAAATANAAAAAACAACTAAATACTCAAAAAGAAAACCACAATAAGCATGCTCACTACTTTAACAAGACATAACAAATAGTACCAAAACAATAATAGGGGAGCAAACATGTAAAACCTACAATACCAACCAAGACCATGCTAGAAAAAGATAAACCCTAAACAAAATCATGTCATATGGCAAAAACAAGCAAAATAACAATAAACTAAGTACTCAACCACAATCAAAATAGAAACTAAACATAATCTCCCTAAACTAAAATATCAAGAGGATATTCAAGAGAGGAGGAAAACAACAAAAATTAAAATAAAACTCATGAAATTAAAAATTGAAATGGAGGCATTCAAGAGGGAAACAAAAAGAAACATACATTTCACATGGATTCAAACAAAAACCAACAAGAGAATGACAAGAAATCAAGAGAAGAGTGAAAGTACGTAGTGTTTTTCAAGAAAACTCTTCTTCCTTGCTCAAAGGTGTACAACCCAACTCCAAGAAGCTCTAACACTCTTGATTTTGTTATTTTTCTCTCCAAAAATATGAAGAACACTCAAACACTCTCAAGAGCTCTCCACTTTTCTCTGAACTTTCCTCTCTAATCAATTTTTTCAAATTCTCTCTCTTCCTTCTTGTTTTCACCTTGAGAGCATATTATAAGGCTCTCTCCTCTCTTTTTTCTCTTAAGCCATCAGCCCTCTCAACTTGGAGAGTAAGTTGAGGGTAATTTGGTCATTTCCCCTCTTTTTGCACCTTCCTCTCACTTTCCTTTAGCCTTGGCATGTGAAAAAATCCAATAATTTTTTTTTCCAAAATACCTTAACCGAATTGCACATTTCAGCCCCTCTAATTTTTATTTCTTTTCATGCAAAAATAAGATTAAGAAGCTCTCATTAGCAATTTTTTCAAAATTGTCTTACACAAACAACTTCCATAAAGCCTCATTGATGCTATCTTTTCACTGGTGCTTGAGAATATTCTTTAAACCCTAGCTTACCTCCTTTCAGATTTTAAAAAAAAATTATTTTATTTTTTTATTAAAAATAAAAATCACAAAATTCTAATGGGCTAATTAGGCCAAATTAGGTCAAAATAAGCCAAAAGAGCTCAACCTTTAATCTAACTTAGTCCAATTGGTCCCAAATTAAACCTTAAAAAATTAAATAGTCCAATATATATATATAATTTATTTGAATCAAAAACATTAGAAAAACAAAAAAAAATGGGAGGCCCTAAAGGCTCTCGAACTAGGATTTTAGCAAAATGGGCTAAGCCCAAAACATTAGTTTTGACCCAAAATAACTAAAAGCCCAAAAAGTCATAATCTTTTTGCCCAAACAAAGTATCTAACAAAAATCAAATAGGCCAAGAGGCTCCAAACTCAAATTTAAAGAAAACGAGCTAAAGGGCCTCTAACTTGGTTTAAAATGAAGTGGACAAATGCCTAAAGACCAAAACTTTGATCCAAAAGCTAAACGAGACCTTAAAGACATTAAAATCAAATTTTCCACTTAAAAATAATTAAAGTTAATATTTTTCTCTTTTTTTTTTCTTTTGGAAAACGTGTAACAACCTCGGACAAAATACGGTGTCTACACTAGACAAGCTTGCCCCTTGGCCTTGCTGACAAAGTCTATTCAGTCTCTGCCATCTATAATTTCTACAATTCCTGTCCCTTTTGCTTTGTTTGTTTTTCAATGGGGTCCACATGGCTATTAAAGAGAGTGATGGGCAGCTTGTACGCAATTGAGCTATGCCCATCGCATAGGCAAGCTACACTGGGAGTGCCATGCCTAATGCATGGGCACCACGCCTAGTGCATGGGCGGCCTTGCCCAATGCTTGAGTGAGCTATGCTTAGTAGATGGGCAAGCACGCCCAACGCTTGGGCGAGCTTGTCCACTACTTGAGTTGACCATGCACCCATTTATTTTGTTTCTCGCGTCTTTATTAAAAGACATATGTTGCTCAATTTTGTTTCTCTTCTTTTTGGAGCCATTACTATTCTATTTCCACTTAGGTACAAGTGACTATCTCTACTTTAGAAACTTCATGGCCACATGGGTAGGAGAAAAAAAAAAAAAAAAGAGGTGAGCTAGCCTTCATAGGCAAACTTGCCCTCATGGGCGAGCTAGCCATTTGTGCTCCGCTTAGTCTTTTTCTTTTTGATACGTCCTGATATTTTTTTTTCTTGTCGTAAATATTTTTTTCACAATTCCCATGCTCTTGATAAAGATTTTGTAGAGATTTCATGCAGGAATTGCTGGGCAGAGATTCTTTCCTTTTGCCCGTCAAGGATACTCTTGCCAAAACTTGCTTACTTTGACAAAGATTTTTTTTNCATTTGTGCTCCGCTTAGTCTTTTTCTTTTTGATACGTCCTGATATTTTTTTTCTTGTCGTAAATATTTTTTTCACAATTCCCATGCTCTTGATAAAGATTTTGTAGAGATTTCATGCAGGAATTGCTGGGCAGAGATTCTTTCCTTTTGCCCGTCAAGGATACTCTTGCCAAAACTTGCTTACTTTGACAAAGATTTTTTTTGCTTCCTTCCAAAACTTGTTTACTTTGACAGAGATATTTTCGTTACTTGCCAAAGCTTTCATGACTTACGACTTATGATAAAGATTCTCTGTCAAATGTCATAATGATGTACTCTTTCTCTCTCTCTCTTTTACTTACTTCCTTTATAGCCCCTATTGCATTCTGATTATGTCACGTATCTTCTTCTTCCTTATTCTGATATATATTTCTTCTCTTTGTTGAGGGACTCTTCTGCGTATCTTTCTTCTCCTTTTCTTCAAGCCAAATTTTTGGTTACTTTCTCTTTCCTTTTGCCTATATATTGAAGGTATCAGTGTTTTCTTGCTATTCTTTTTCTATACTTTCTTGTGCATTCGATTTTTGCTTCGGATAGTGAGAGTTCCCAAAGTGAGGAGGTGTATAGCGAGACATCTTCAGATCTGAGTGTTAGTGATGGTAACGAGGATGAGACTGCCTAGGGATAGAGGGAAAAAGTTCTAGTAGGAAAGGTAGGATATTTTCTCTACATGAGCTCAAAACTTTGAGTTTTAAAATTGAAGTAGATGGTTTTCATGCTCCTCTTTACCAATACGGTTCATTTTTACTTATAAAGAATGATGCCCATGGACATGAACTGGATGATTAGGTTGGTCCCGTAGGTAATATGGGAGGCTGGGTGGGTGAAGAAGTTCTTGACACTTGCTCAACATACAAAAATTTGGATACAATGATCAAGGATTTGGAAAGCTTCGACAGGCTTGATAAAAAAAAAATAGGTTGTAAATTTTTTTGTTGATAATGTCCATCTCGTATGTGCTCCTCATGCTGGCAATCGAGTCTCTTTTACTATGTATATTTATGTTATTAAACACGTAGCATTCGTCTTCCCTTTACTGCTTTTCAAGTGTCTATCCTTCATTTTTTTAGAGTTGCTCCTTCTCAACTCCATCCCAACTCTTGGGGGTACATTCAGGCCTTTGAGATGCTATGTGGTCACATGGGGGTGGTTGCATGTAAAAGGTCTTTTATTTTTTCAAGGTAGCTTCCCATGCCCATGGTAGGGTATATTTAGGGGTGGTTCAGGATAGGAAATTTCTACATCAACTGGCTTCTTCTACAAAGAGGTGGAAGAAGTTCTTTTTTTATATTCATGTGAAGAGTAGGAACGGTTCTACGCCTTTTTATTGTGACGATGATGGTAAATTATTGTTTCCTTCCAAATGGTATAGTGAGGTTTGAACTCCTTCACTTCCAAAGCTCTCAAGTTGTAATGTCAAAGTACAATGTGCCATTTGTGTCTTTTTTGACTTCATCTATTCTCTACTAAAAGTATCAGATATTTTAGGTAAAGTAGACATGCTCTTATTTTATTTTATTTTTATATGCCTCGCCAACCAGTGCTACGCCCCATAGGTGTGCTACGACCATGGGCGTTCTACCCATTAATTGTTATTTTGTGTCTTGTTGACTCACCTGTTATTATTCTTTCAGGTGGAGTAATGTCTCAGGTTAACATAAAGAAAATTCTTCAGAGGAAAAATGAACGAGGAGAACATTATGGCGAGAAGGGAAAGGTAGTAGCTCAAGGTCCTCCATCGAGAATGAGTGGTCCATTGTGTCGTGGTGGCGGTGTTCCATCACGCATGTCCTGTGGATTTCCTTCTTCTGCTAAGGGTAAAGAAATAGTGTCTCCTACTCACAAACATGTTTTTCCTCATGTGGTGGATCTTCCTCTTCTTATTCCTGCATGCGACTCTACTGTCTGGGACAAGCATTGTCGAGTTGCTAATCTTCTCATTTATTCAGATGTTCATTTTCAAGGATATTGTGAAGATGGGAGGCTTATTCAGAACTTCCCCTTTGGTGACTTTCACGCCCTTATTGCGAGGGTTAATGACTCTCTATTCAACATGTGGAATCAAGTTGTTGACATTTATTCTACCATGAGCAGTTACTTGGCTATTGAGATGGAAAGAAAGAATCTGCGAGAAGTTTCATTGACATCTGTGATTAAGTTTTGCTAGAGGCACATGCTGCACTCGGCCTCAACCATGTAATACCTTTATGGGGAATTCAACACCAATATGGATAGGGTTGAAAGGATGGTTATTAAGGTTGAGACTATTAAGTAGCAATTGGCCCAGGCAAAGAGTAACTGTAAGGGGTTGCAAATAGATGTTGACCAGACCAATGCTGATATGATGAAGTGGGATGCGGCGAGAGTTGCTTGGGAGTGTGAGGAAAAAAAAGTTGAAAAAATTACTAGAAGACAGAGAGGTTGTCCTCATTGAGGAAAAATGAAAGTTGATGGGTGTCAGTTGTGCTTGTCTGGAAAGGAGAATGAGGTACAGGAGGTGAAGGCTGTTGTTTTCATGATGAACAAACAAGTTTATAAAGTGTACTTGAGCTAAAATGATTTCCGATGTGAATGATGGTGAAATAAGTTGAGAAATCCAAGTTAGAAGCAAAAAGTCGACTATCTCTAGTTAGATAGCAAAAAGTCTACTCTGAGAAGAGGAATCAACTACTTCGAGACAAAGAGCAAATATTTTACTACTTTGAGAAAGTAGTTAACTACTTTGAGGCAAATAGCAAATAGTCTACTACTTCAAAGAAATAGTTAACTACTTTGAGGCAGAGAGTAAATAGTTGACTACTTCGAAGAAATAATCAACTACTTCGAACTTAAAAGAGTTTCAAACGCTAAGGACCCATAAGACTCGAAATAGTCGACTACCTCTCATATAGGAGTCGACTACTTGGCCCTGGGTAGCCGTTTGCAATAAGGTTTGAGCAATTAATAATCTCCAATGGCTAGAACTGATTTACGACTATAAATAGGAGTTCTCAAGGCACTCCAAGACACAAGAGAAGAGACTAAAATTGTGTATAGCTATTATAAGCTTTCTTTGTCTTTATTGTGAGATTATTCTCCATAGAGCCTCATCTTTGTAATCAACTCTTTTGAGAGAGATCTGAGATTTCTATTTTGTTTCATATACAAGGGTTCTTGCAATAGGGAAGTGGTTCCCTGGGTGTGAGATCTGATTCAAGAAAGGGAGAGGATCCCTTGAGAGTCTAGATATAGAGGTGTTATCCTCTTGAGTAATGAGTGTGTGATCACTCACTTTGTAAAGGCTTGCAAGTGCTCGGGAACTCTTGTAGAATAAGAATAACTCAAGGGTGGCTTGAGTGAGAGGATGCATGCCTGGATTGGAGCTAAATCTCTATAAATTCTGTGTTTGATCTCTCTACCCCTACTCTTTTTAATTTATGCACTCTTGCCTATACTTGTTTAGATCTAGAATTATTTAGTACAATTTATTGCTTAGATTTGAATTGCCTTGTTATTTCTACATCTAAATCTGTGCATCTCTTGTTTATTTGCAAAAATTTGTGATCACCCAATTCACCCCCTCTTAGGTGCTTGCACTGTCTAACAAGTGGTATAAGAGCTTGGCTCTTGTTTAAAGGATCTAAAGATCTTAAGAGTTATATGGCAAGCAGTGTGTTTAACAATTTACCTGAGAGGACGTCGGTTAATCAACCTCCTGGTTTTGATGGAATAAATTATTTTTATTGGAAAACAAAAATGAAATTTTTTATTAAAGGACATGATATTAAACTTTGGGATGTTATTGAAAAAGGTCCTTATATTCCTATAAATGGTATTGATTTTGTGAAAGCTAGATATGAATGGAATGATAATGATGCAAAGAAAATGCAAATAAATGCTAGAGATAAATATTTTCTTGTTAGTGCTTTGAACATGATAGAATATACTTGAGTATGTCAATGCGAAAGTGCAAAGGAAATATGGGAAGTGCTGGAAAACTCATGAAGGAACTAAGCAAGTCAAAGCCACAAGAATTAGCTTGCTTCTTCAAAAATATGAGACCTTCAAAATGAAGGACAATAAGATGGTAAGTGAAATGGAAACAAGATTTAAATCCATTATTAATGAGCTTGCTTCTCTTGGTAGAAAATTTCCTCAAACGGATTACATGGATAAAATTTTGAGATCCCTTCCAAAGGATTGGAGAGGAAAGGCGAATGAAATTGAAGAAAATGGGTTGGAATCTAGAACACTCACCCAACTCATAGGAAGCCTTGAAGCCTATGAATCCAAAATGGAGCAACGATCAATTGAAGAAAAAGAAAAAGGAAAGAATAAATCAATTGCCCTTCAAGCAACTACATCAACTCATGAAGAAGAAGATGATGATCTAGAAATGAAGATGGAGGACTTAGCACTTGTTGCAAGGAAATTTGTAAAATTCAACAAACAAAGAGGTAGACCCCCTCTAAAAAGGAACTTCATCAAAGGTGAGAAATTTAAAGATCAATCCACTTGCTTTGAATGCCAACAACCCGGGCATATGAAGATAACTTTCCATCTACCCCAAAAAAGAAGAGAAAAAGATAGGCATAGATTTAAAGACAAGAGGGTCAAGGCTCATGTAGCTATTTGGGGAAGTGATGATGATTCCTCCAGCAGCCTGGATGAAGAAGAGACTCATCTAGGATTCATGGCTATTGACAAGATAGAGGTAACTGATTCTAACTCTAAACTTGATGACGATGAGTTGCAATCTGCCTTTGATGAATTGTATGATGAATTTATGAAGTTGGCAAAGAAGCTTGAGGCTTCTAAAAAAATAATTTCTTCCTTGGAATATGACGTAGAAAATCTCAAAAGAGAAAATGCTTCCATATTTTTGAAAATTGGAAATCTTGAATCACAAAGTAAATCCTCTTCTACTTGTAATTCTTGTGATTCTCTAAAAATCAAAGTTGAGGATTTGACTAATACCCTTGCTTGTTTCACCAAAGGAAGACATAATTTAAATGTATTACTTGGGCAACAAATGTATGTCTTTGATAAAGCTGGTTTGGGATATAATCCCACTAAAAGGCAAAAGTTTTATAAGAATTTTTTTGTTCATGCCACCATGTCTAGTACTCTTTCAAAACTTGTGATTTTTGTGGACAAAAAGGACATGTCTCTCATTCATATGCTCACAAAAGAAACTCTTATGTTGGAGGTAAGAAGCCATGGGTTCCAAAAGGAACCAAGACTAACCCACAAGGACCTAAAATGATTTGAGTACCTAAGGCAAAAATATAAATTTCCTTTCAAGTTTGCCTCAAAGCCAAAACTGAGAAATGTTATTTGGATAGTGGATGCTCTAGACACATGACGGGTGACCAATCTAAATTCACTTTTATCACTCCAAGGGATGAAAGAAGTGTTACTTTTGGTGACAATAAAAGAGGCAAAATAATTGGTATAGGTAAAGTGGGTAAATCTCCTTCCTCATCAATTGATAATGTATTTTTAGTAGATGGTCTCAAGCAGAACTTGCTTAGCATTAGCCAATTGTGTGAAAAAGGTAATAAAGTTGTTATTGACTCTAATTGCTGCACAATTGTTGGGAAAGATGATAATCAAGTTAGGCTTGTTGGTCATAGAATTGATAATGTTTATATGATTGATGTGGATAATGTTTCTTCTTCTAATGTTAAATGTTTGATGAGCATGAATGATGAGTCTTTGACGGGTGCCGAACCGTATAAAATTAAACTACTAATTGCAACTAATTTGTAGTATAGGATGCAACCAGTGTCGTCTCCCAAGGATTCACCAAAACAACTAATCTTTTAAGAACTTAAACAAGAACAGAATAAGGGGGGTTTGTGTTGAATGCAATATACTAAGAATTTAGAAAGCAGTAAACTGAATTTATCAAATAAGAGGAAACGCAATCAACTCAAGCAGGCAACCAAACTTTAATTCATCCTTGTTCACTAAAGATAACCTAGATCTGATTTAATTCTTGGTTAAGTGTTACCTGAAACCCCTAACAATAACACTTAGAATTCCTACTGATTTACCAATCAGGATTCAATTAATCATGGAATTAAGACTCTAGGCAACCGCTCTATATCACTAAATCCAGATTAATTTAATAACTGAATTATCCAAGTCAACCATATATTAAAGACCTTTAAAGTATGATTATCAATCTGATTACTGTTATGAATCTAATCAACCGATTTAAATTCATACAACTCATGGAATCAAAGTACCATTCAATCACATGAAGAAGGGGAGAAGCAGTAATTCAAATTAAATTAAATCAAACCCGGTTGAAGCACAGGAACTCTGGATTGTCAAGTTTGGCTCCTCTTGAATTGATTACAAACGAACTTAGCCTTCCATGGAAGACTTGAACACAAAGCAAAGGGGAAAAACGAACTAAGCAAAGGAGGCAGCAGCAGCTCAAGGAATTTCGTATCTCTTCTGATTGTGTATATTTGCCTCAACAACTTGAGAATATATACTAGCTGGCTGCCTCCTCTAGGTTTCCTAATGGTTTCCTAATTACAAAATAAACCTAGTTTCCTAAATTATTAATGGTAAAAACATGATCAAGCCCTAGTGTCATGTGTGCTGGCCCAAAAAGCAGATGTTTGCCCAAATAAACATGCTCTGGTCCAATAGGGAGCCCTAAGGAAAGGAATCAGTCAATGCTGGGCGGAGCAGAAAATTTGGACTGCTTGCACGCGAATTTCAGTTATCCAGATGTGAGAATCAGCTTCTGGGATCTGCATATGAAATTTGGAATTTTCTGTTAGCTTTCCAACGAAACAGGAATCACATCAATTGGACATCTGTAGCAAAAGATATGGTAAAAAATGTAAGCAGTGCCAGAATTTAACAGTTAAACAATTAAAATCTACAAGCACCAACAAGTCCAAATCTACAAAACATGTCTAAAAGCCATAAAAATCACTAGAAACACACACTAAAAGACTAAGTATAAGGGAAACAAATAGTATAAAATAATGTGTTATCAAATTCCCCCACACTGAGCTTTTTGCACTCCTGGGCAAAATCACAAGAAACAAACTAACTAGAATAAGAAAAACAGCTCTCCAATCAAATCAAGAATGCAAAGACTAAGGTAAGAAAACAATTCAAACTTAAAGAATAGCAACAGTCATGGAACAATATCTCTTGACAACTAAAGAACAAAAAACATGGCAATTTTATTTAATAGGAATGAGTCAAAATAGATAGCCTCTCACAAGATAAATAAATGCTCTCAATTCTCTCAAGTGTCTAAGGTAAGTATTTCTCTCCCGTCATCCTATCAAAATCACACTACCATAAGCTTGTTCACTTTCTCAATCCCCACTACGTATGTCACATACATAACACAAATCAAAAGGACTTTTAAAGGGTTGTAATGGGGAAAGGTAAAAGGATGTCAATAATATGGAAAAAAAAATGGCTAAAACACCCAAGGAATCACAAAGAGCATCTATTTATGGAGAAATTCATGTACTTTACGCATCTTGACTTTGGGCTTCAACTCATTTTTTCCTTTTCCTAAAACAACTTTATTCTCTTGTTGCTACTGTATTTTTTTTTTTTCTCATAATTTTTTTTTTGAAGCATAACACTAAACAATTTCAGCCACAACTTGATGTTTTGTTTTTGTAAGAATTTACTCCTTTTTTATTCAATGCAATGCTCTGTAATTCCTAAGGGTTGGGTAGGACATGGTTTTACACTTAGGCTTGCAATGAGCTACACACGAAAGAAAAGATCATTAGGCTCAAAAAGGGGAAATCAAAGGATAACATCAAGGTTAGCTATTTGGTCAAGTAGCTTCTCAAAGAAAGGAATGCCTTAATCACTTCTATGCATGCATGTGCAAATGTAACCTCAACTAAGAAACAGAACAAGTTCTAGAGCGTCAAAATGATAGATGAAAACACACAAGAAAAAATCATGACATATGGCTCAAATCCTCACAGCTTATAAGACTACTAAGAATCAACTTATCCAAATCAAATTTTGTTGCCATCTCACTTAAATCCAAGAAGCAAGATAATTGTCCACTCATGTTATAGCACTTAAGAATCAAAATTGCTTCAAACCACTCTCTTCATAACTCTTAAATTGATTGGAAAGAACTAGAAAAATTTTAAAACACATAAAACAGAAAATTAAGCCTAAAAAAGAAAACATAACACTAAAAATCTAAACAGAAAATAGTAAAAACAGCAAGTAAAGTAAAACAGGAAAACAGAAAGCATAAAAACACACACAGCAAGCTAATCCCTCCCCCACACTTACATTTTTGCAGTGTCCTCAATGCAAAGCACAAAGCAAACAGTAAAAGCAAGGCACTAAAAATAAAAGAGAAAGGGAAAGAAAACAGCCTGTGGGTTTAAGTCTCATAAAGGGCAGCAGACAAGTGCACCTCCTCCACCACTTGCTCTTGAAAACCCTCATAGAAAGGTTTCAGTGGATGTCCGTTCACTGAGAAGGTTTGGTTGGTTGTCTCATTCTTGATCTTAATTGCACCATAAGGAAAGACATGAGTCACCACAAAAGGACCCATCCATTGAGAACGAAGCTTGCCGGGCATTAGCTTGAGACGAGAGTTGTAGAGTAGCACTTTCTGACCAATGTAGAACTCTTTTCTCACCAACATCTTGTCATGGACATCCTTGGTCTTTTCTTTGTAGATTCTGGAATTCTCATAAGCCGCCAACCAAATTTCATCAAGTTCCTGCAGGTGGAGCTTCCTCTGTGATCCGGCTTAGGCTAAATCAAGATTACACTGCTTTACAGCCCAATACGCCTTATGCTCGATCTCTACTGGAAGGTGACATGCCTTGCTAAAGACTAGCCTGTAAGGGCAAATGCCTATAGGGGTCTTGTAGGCAGTCCGATAGGCCCACAATGCATCATCCAAACGCAGGCTCCAGTCCTTTCTATTGGGCTGGACAGTCTTCTCTAAAATTTGCTTTATCTCCCTATTTGACACCTTGCTTGCCCATTGGTCTGTGGATGGTAAGGGGTTGACACCTTGTGCATCACACCATACTTTCTCAACAAAGCAGCCAGGTGCCTATTGCAGAAGTGAGAACCTTGGTCACTGATGATGGCTCTTGGAACGCCGAACCTGCAAAAAATGTGAGTCCTGACAAAATCTAAGACAACACGAGAATCATCAGTCCGGGTGGCCTTGGCCTCTACCCATTTAGAAACATAGTGCATAGCTAAAAGAATATACACAAAACCAAGAGAAGTAGGGAAAGGACCCATGAAATCGATGCCCCAAACATCAAATATCTCACAAAATAGCAAAGGCTGTTGAGTCATCTCATTCCTACGGGAAATATTACCTGTCCGTTGGCATTGGGCACAATTCTTACAAAAGTTGTACGCATCATGAAATAAGGTAGGCTAATAGAGTCCAGAATCTAAAACTTTACGAGCAGTGCGCTGAGGTCCAAAATGACCACCACATGCAGAAGTATGACAGAACTGTAACACAGACTCAGACTCATATCCAGGCACACACCTCCTAATTACTTGGTCACTACATAGTCTCCACAAGTAGGGGTCATCCCACACATAATGTTTGGATTCACTTTTAAGCTTATCTACTTGATGCTTCTTAAAATAAACAGGTAACTCAGAAGCAACTAAGTAGTTTACCAAGTCAGCATACTAAGGATCTGTACCTTGCAGCTGATAAAGCTGCTTATCTGGGAAGGTTGTCCAAAGTCAGTGGTATCCGACTCAGGTGATCTGCTACCAAGTTCTCGGCTCCACTCTTGTCTCTGATCTCAAGGTCGAATTCTTGCAAGAGCAGCATCCACCTAATGAGCCTAGGCTTCGCATCCGGCTTCTTGAGCAAGTATTTTAAAGCTGCATGATCAGAGAAAGCAATGACTTTAGAATTAAGCAAGTATGAACGGAATTTATCTAAAGCAAACACAATTGCAAGGAGCTCTTTCTCAGTAGTGGTGTAATTTGCTTGGGCAGCATCCAAAGTGCGAGAGGCATAATAAATCATGTGGGACAGCTTGTACACTCGCTGTACAAGGACAGCGCCTACTGCAAAGTTTGATGCATCGCACATAAGCTCAAAGGGAAACTCCCAGTTAGGTGGCTGCATGATGGGAGGGGAGGTAAGGCTCTGCTTCAGGTGATCAAAGGCTACTCTGCACTGCTTATCAAAGTCGAAATCCACTTCTTTCTGGAGAAGCTTAGACAATGGCAAGGCAATCTTGCTGAAGTCCTGGATGAATCGCCTGTAAAACCCTGCATGACCAAGAAAGGAACGCACTTCCCGCACACAAGTGGGGTAGGGTAAGGAGGCAATAACATCTATCTTAGCCTTATCTACTTCAATGCCTTTGCTAGAAATTACATGCCCTAAAACTATGCCTTGTTCGACCATGAAGTGACATTTCTCAAAATCAAGAACAAGGTTAGTCTCAATGCATCTATCAAGTACCCTAGCAAGGCTATCTAAACATGCATCAAAAGGGGAGCCATATACAGTAAAGTCATCCATGAATACCTCCATGCAGTGTTCTAAAAAATCAGAAAATATGCTCACCATACACCGCTGGAATGTACCAGGGGCATTACACAGGCCGAAGGGCATCCTCCTATATGCAAATGTGCCGAATGGACAGGTGAAAGTCGTCTTCTCCTGATCCTCTGGGGCTATGTGAATCTGGAAGTAGCCTGAGAAGCCATCCAGGAAGCAGTAATGGGACTTCCCTGCCAGTCTCTCTAACATCTGATCAATAAAGGGTAGAGGGAAGTGATCCTTCCTTGTCGCCTGGTTGAGTCTTCTATAATCGATGCAGACGCGCCAGCTGTTCTGCACTCTGGTGGGGATCAACTCGTTCTTCTCATTGGCTACCACAGTTATGCCACTCTTCTTTGGAACCACTTGAACTGGACTCACCCATTTGCTATCTGAGATGGGGTAGATAATGCCGGCTGACAACAGCTTGCTCACTTCTTTCTTGACCACATCCAGAATCAACGGGTTAAGTCGCCTTTGGGGCTGTCTCACTGGTTTAGCTTCTTCCTCTAATAAAATCCTATGCATGCAGGTGGAGGGGCTAATGCCAGGAATGTCTGCTAGTGTCCATCCAAT
>QAOA01002493.1:197620-258143 GCA_003255065.1 Cercis canadensis
AGCTCTTGAGGCAGGGAAGAATCTTTCAAGAAAGCACCTCTTCAAGTCATTCCAGCATGTGATGATGAATGGCTGCAAGTATAGCCAATCCTTTGCTGCTCCATCTAATGAAAAGGGAAAATCCCTAAGCTTGATGTGCTTCTCTTCAATTGACTGAGGCTTCATGGTAGAACACACTATGTGAAATTCCTTCAAATGCTTGTGAGGATCTTCACCTGCAAGTCCATGAAACTTTGGGAGCAAGTGTATTAATCCAGACTTTAATTCGAAATTAGCATCAGGATATTGAATACACAAAGGTTGGTAATTATCATCAGGGGCAGCCAACTCCTTAAGTGTCCTAGCCCTAGCATGCATGTCATTATTTCCAGCCCCATTATTAGCAGCAAGATCAACCTCAGGATTAATGTCATTGGCAGCCATATTATGCTCTATGTGATTAGGAGTTCTACGTGCCCTAGCAAGTGTGTGCAAGGTTCTCTCTATTTTAGAATCACATTCAAGTAGTTCAAATTGAGAGGACCGAGTCATACACTATGCAAATCAAAAGATAACAACACTCTAAAATACACTAGAACACACAAAAACAGTAAAACAATGAATCAATGAAAGAAAAGTGCAAAAACCACAACACATTAAATGCACTAGACAAATGCAAAAAGACACCAAAATAATACTAATTGACCCAACAAAAAATTTTAAAAAATTTTTCTACCACCACAGCATGAAATATTGATGAAAAGGAAACTCAAAAATCAAATAAAAAATCTTAAAAAATTGAAAAAGGGGTTCAAACGATGGAATTTGGCCGAGATAGGGTGGTGCTCAATGCTTGAGCATTGAGCTATATTTCTCAAACCGTTTTCCTTCAACTGACCAATTTTCAGCTCAATCAGAGCACAAAAATCCATACAAAATTTTGACCCGTAAAATCGTAATTTCAAGCCAAAACGCTAGGGAAACAGGGAAAAATTTTGGAATAGGCACAAGAATTCACACAATGAGAACCTAAAACAGTAAGGCAAACAAGACAACAAGAAAAAAAAATAATCACAGACCTTAATATAGAAATTTTACAAAAAAGTGAACTAAGATAGCAAAGGGGACAGAATAGCGGCAAAGGAGACAAAACAAGGGCAATAATAGCACAAAGTTCAGCTCACAGTGCTTCTCACAAAGCAATTTCTCTGTCCACTAATTTGCAGCTCAATCCAAGTTGGTCAAAATCAAAAACAAGACAGAAACAGAAACACTAACTAGAGAAAGACAACCTAAACAAAACAGGAAAACAAGTAGAACAGGAGGAGAATGATGAAGAAAAATGACTAGAAACAAGAACAATAAGCAAATAAAACAATAACAAAAGAGTCCTAAGAAGATTAATATGTTAGGTAAAATCCCCGGCAACGGCGCCAAAATTTTGACGGGTGTCGAACCGTACAAAATTAAACTACTAATTGCAACTAATTTGTAGTATAGGATGCAACCAGTGTCGTCTCTCAAGGATTCACCAGAACAACTAATCTTTTAAGAACTTAAACAAGAACAGAATAAGGGGGGTTTGTGTTGAATGCAATATACTAAGAATTTAGAAAGCAGTAAACTGAATTTATCAAATAAGAGAAAACGCAATCAACTAAAGCAGGCAACCAAACTCTAATCCATCCTTGTTCACTAAAGATAACCTAGATCTGATTTAATTCTTGGTTAAGTGTTACCTGGAACCCCTAACAATAACACTTAGAATTCCTACTGATTTACCAATCAGGATTCAATTAATCATGGAATTAAGACTCTAGGCAACCGCTCTATATCACTAAATCCAGATTAATTTAATAACCGAATTATCCAAGTTAACCATATATTAAAGACCTTTAAAGTATGATTATCAATCTGATTACTGTTATGAATCTAATCAACCGATTTAAATTCATACAACTCATGGAATCAAAGTACCATTCAATCACATGAAGAAGGGGAGAAGCAGTAATTCAAATTAAATTAAATCAAACCCGGTTGAAGCACAGGAACTCTGGATTGTCAAGTTTGGCTCCTCTTGAATTGATTACAAACGAACTTAGCCTTCCATGGAAGACTTGAACACAAAACAAAGGGGAAAAACGAACTCAGCAAAGGAGGCAGCAACAGCTCAAGAAATTTCGTATCTCTTCTGATTGTGCTTGTTTTGCCTCAGCAACTTGAGAATATATACTAGCTGGCTGCCTCCTCTAGGTTTCCTAATGGTTTCCTAATTACAAAATAAACCTAGTTTCCTAAATTATTAATGGTAAAAACATGATCAAGCCCTAGTGTCATGTGTGCTGGCCCAAAAAGCAGATGTTGGCCCAAATAAACATGCTCTGGTCCAATAGGGAGCGCTAAGGAAAGGAATCAGTCAATGCTGGGCGGAGCAGAAAATCTGGACTGCTTGCACGCGAATTTCAGTTATCCAGATGTGAGAATCAGCTTCTGGGATCTTCATATGAAATTTGTAATTTTCTGTTAGCTTTCCAACGAAACAGGAATCACATTAATCGGACATTTTAGCAAAAGATATGGTAAAAAACGTAAGCAGTGCCAGAATTTAACAGTTAAGCAATTAAAATCTACAAGCACCAACAAGTCCAAATCTACAAAACATGTCTAAAAGCCATAAAAATCACTAGAAACACACACTAAAAGACTAAGTATAAGGGAAACAAATAGTATAAAATAATGTGTTATCAGTCTTGCCTTTGGCATAGAAGACTAGCACATGTAAGCATGGACTTACTCTCTAAGCTTGTAAAACATGACCTAGTTGTTGGATTGCCTAAGCTAAGGTTTGAAAAGGACAAGCTATGTGATGCATGTGAAAAGGGTAAGCAAACAAGGTCTTCTTTTCAATCCAAGAATGTGGTAACTATTTCTCGATCCCTAGAACTTTTACATATGGATTTATTTGGTCCCATAAAGACAATGAGTTTTGGAGGTAGTCACTATGCTCTAGTAATTGTTGATGATTACTCTATATCTACTTGGACTCTATTTCTTGCTCATAAACATCAAGCATTTCATGCATTTTCCAAACTTGCTAAATCAATTCAAAATGAAAAAGGAATCACCATATATAGTTAATATTAGAAGTGACCATGGTGGTGAGTTTGAAAATCATGATTTCATAATTTTTTGTGATGAGCATGACATCAAGCATAAATTTTCAACTCCAAGAACTCCACAGCAAAATGTTGTTATAGAAAGGAAAAACCGAAGCTTAGAAGACATGACAAGGACAATGCTAAATGAAGGCAACCTTCCTAAGTACTTTTGGGCTGAAGCAGATAGTGCGGCTTGCTATGTAATGAATAAAGCCTTGGTAAGGCCAATTTTGAAGAAAATGCCCTATGAGCTATACAAGGGAAGAAAGCCAAACATATCTTATCTTCATGTATTTGGATGTAAAAGCTTTGTTCACAACAATGGTAAGGAAAACTTGGGTAATTTTGATAACAAAACTGATGAAGGTATTTTTCTTGGCTACTCTTTGCATAGTAAAGCATTTAGAGTTTATATCAAAAGAACTATGCACATTGAGGAATCTATTCATGTTGTATTTGATAAAACTAACTCTCTTAAATCCAAGAAAGCATGATGACGAAGCTGCAGAAAATTTTGAGTCTACAAGCTTAGAAATCAATGAAATGGAGCAAGAAAAGAATAATGAACCTCCACAAGGAAAGAACAACCAAGTAGAAAGAACACAACCTTAAAGAAAATGGGGAATTATGAAGAGTCATCCAATCGATCAAGTGATAGGTGAGGTAACCCAAGGTATGGCTACAAGGAGCTCTCTTAGAAATATATGTAATCATTTAGCCTTCTTATCTCAAATTGAACCTAATAAAGTTGAGGTGGCCATTGAGGATGAAAGTTGGGCTCTTGCTATGCAAGAGGAATTGAACCAATTTGAAAGGATTGAGGTTTGGGAGTTGGTCCCAAGACCGACTAATTATCTAGTCATTGGCACCAAATGGGTATTTAGAAATAAACTTGATGAAGGTGGTATTGTCATTAGAAACAAGGCCATATTTGTTGCCGAAGGGTACAACCAAGAGGAAGGCATTGATTATGATGAACCTTTACTCCGATTACTAGACTTGAGGCTATTTGTATTCTACTTGCTTTTGCTTGTATCATGGACTTTAAATTGTATCAAATAGATGTTAAAAGTGCTTTTCTAAATGGCTTCATAATGGAAGAAGTTTATGTTGAACAACCCCTTGAATTTTTAGACTATGCTTTACGTAATCATGTTTTCAAACTAAAAAAGGCTTTATATGGTTTAAAGCAAGCCCCAAGGGCTTGGTATGATAGGTTGAGCACTTTCTTACTTAACCAAGGTTTTTCAAGAGGTAAAGTTGATAACACTCATTTCACAAAAACAAAGGGGAGCAACATAATACTTGTTCAAATTTATGTAGATGATATAATTTTTGGTGCTATTAATGACCTTCTTTGTCAAGAATTTGCTAGAGCTATGCAAGGGGAATTTGAAATGTCAATGATGGGAGAACTAAAATTCTTCCTTGGTCTCCAAATTAAGCAATACAAGGATAATATCTTTATCAGTCAAACAAACTATGCAAAAGAGCTACTCAAGAAATTTAGAATAGACAAGGAAAAATCAATTGAAACTCGCTTGAGTACCTCAACAAAACTTGACAAAGATGAAGAAGGTAAATTAGTAAATATTACCAAGTATCAAGGTATAATTGGCTCACTTCTATATCTTACAGCTAGTAGGCCTGATATAATGTTTAGTGTTTGCCTATGTGCTCATTTTCAAGCTAACCCTAAGGAATCTCACATGACGGCTATCAAGAGAATCCTTAGATATGTTATAGTTACTATCAACATGGGCTAGTGGTATCCTAAAGGTGCCTCAAGCGATTTGGTAGGCTTTTCAGATTCTGATTATGCAGGGTGCAATACTAATTGAAAAAGCACAAAGGAGAATGCCACTTCTTAGGAAGTTCTCTTGTCTCATGGCATAGTAAAAAGCAAAATAGTAAGGCTATGTCAATAGCAGAGGTTGAATATGTTGTAGCTGGAAGTTGTTGTGCTCAAATTCTTTGGATAAAGCAACAACTACAAGACTTTTGGGCTCAACTTGAAACAAATTCCAATCAAGTGTGATAATACAAGTGTTATAAATTTGCAATCTAGAACAAAGAACATTGACATTAGACATCATTTTATTAGAAACCATGTTCAAAAAGAGGATATTTTTATGGAATTCATTCAAACTGAATTTCAACTTGCTGATATTTTTAGAAAACCCCTTAATGAAGAATGGTTTTACTTTATTCAAAGAGAACTTGGAATGTCTAATAGCAATGAACTTTGATATTGTGACCCCAAGATGCTAAACTTGCTTTAATGTGTGTTGATTATTATTTCTTCTCCTTATACCTTCACTAACTTAAGCATTGGAGAGTCCACCAAATTTGTTTTATAGGTCCTTTCCTTATTTGGAGGATGGAAAGGTGTGTAAACTCAAGTTGTATACATATTTGTACTCTATCCTTTTTGAATGATGTCAAAAGGGGAAGAATGGACCCATCTTTATTGTGCTATGCTAGAACCTAGAAGCTTTATTTACTATGTTTATAACTTTTGGGATCTACTCTGATGTTTTAACTATGATTTTGAGTTTGGTTCTTTAAGAAATCTTAAAAGGTAAGCATAGAGTAAGGGGAAACTCTTATCAAGTTATTGATCTTTTAATTTGTCTTTACTCACTACTTACTCTCGTTATTGTTAATTGTTTGCCATCATTAAAAATGGGAAGATTGTTGGCCCCAAGGTGTTGTTTTGATTATGAACAAACAAGTTTATAAAGTGTACTTGAGCTAAAATGATTTCAAGTTTGAGTGATGGTGAAATAAGTTGAGAAATCTAAGTTGGAAGCAAAGAGTTGACTATCTCAAGTTAGATAGCAAAGAGTCTGCTCCGAGAAGAGAATGGGTCAACTACTTCGAGAAAGAAAGCAAATAGTTGACTACTTCAAGAAAGTAGTCAACTACTTTGAGGCCGAGAGCAAAAACTTGACTACTTCGAAGAAATAATTAACTACTTTCAAACTTAAAAGAGTTTCAAATGCTAAGGACCCATAAGAATCAAAATAGTCGACTAATTGGCCTACGGCAGCCATTTGCATTAGGGTTTGAGCAATTAATTCTCTCCAACATCTAGAACTAATTTATGTCTATAGATAGGAGTTCTTTAGGCAATCCAAGACACAAAAGAAGAGACTAAAAGTGTGTATAGCTATTCTAAGCTTTCTTTGTCTTTATTGTGAGATTATTCTCCATAGAGCTTCATCTTTGCAATCAACTCTTTTGAGAAAGATATAGGTTTTCTATTTTGTTTCATATACAAGGGTTCTTGTAATAGGGAAGTGGTTCCTTGGGTGTGAGATTTGATCCAAGAAAGGGAAAAGATCCCTTGAGAGTCTAGATATAGAGGTGGTATCCTCTTGAAAAAGGAGTGTGTGATCACTCGCTTTGTAAAGGCTTGCAAGTGCCCGAGAAATCTTACAAAATAGTAAATAGCTCAAGGTTGGCTTGAGCGGGAGGACGTAGGCTTGGATTGGAGCCCAACCTCTATAAATTTTGTGTTTGATTTCTCTATCCCTACTCTCTTTAATTTCTACACTCTTGTCTATACTTGCTTAGATCTAGAATTACTTGGTCCAATTTATATTGCTTAGATCTAAATTGCCTTGTTATTTCTAGATCTAGATCTATGCATCTCTTGTTTATTTGTAAGAACTTGTGATCACCCAATTCACCCCTTCTTGGGTGCTTGCACTGTCTAACAAAGGCCACCATGCAAAAGGAGTTAGAGGTGATGAAAGTAACTATGGACAATGCTACCACAAACACTTATGCGAAAGGCATCAAGTTTGGTTTTAACAACTGTATTGAATAGGTCTGGCTAGAATTTAGGGGTTTAAATACTAGCGAGGACATGCCGTATAAGGTTGTGAGGGATGGGACGCTTTGTGACGATGAAGAAGAAATGGATGTTAGGCGGGGTGACGCCCCTTACTCGCCTTATTGTATTTTTCTTTTTTGGTGTGTAACTATGGAACTTCTAGTAAAGTGTTCTTTTCACGTGCTTGTCTTGAAGATTTCATGTAGCTCACTTGTTTTTATTTTTATGCTTGTTCTTTTCTTGGGCGAGCCTCTAATGTGCAAGCTTTCCAACAATGATATTGAATCATTTGTTCGGAGGTGTGGAGGCGTATAGCATTGCCACACTCCAAGTTTATTGTCCTATGGACATTGTTATGTTCTATTTTACGGGGGCTTAAAGCTTTGCCAGCTTTGCCATACACCGATTTTACATCCTTTAGATGGTCTTTAGTTTCTTAACCTCACTATTTTTTAACAAGAGGATATTTTAGGGACAATACCATTCATAAAATCTTTATAGCAAAGTGTTAGAAGTTACAATGAAATCAAAATACTAACTAAAATACTTTCGTAGATTCAACATCTCCCATGTCCTTGGGATTTCTTTCCCATCTAGGGTCTTTAGCTTGTATGCCCTTTTTCCTAACACTTTTGTCACTCGGTAGGGTCCCTCCTATGTTGGTACGAGCTTTCCTTCAAAAGCCATTTTGTGGCCTATTGCTGCTCGCCTGAGTGCAAGATCGCCCTCTTTAAGTTCTCTTGTTCTAACTCAGGAATTGTAGTATCTAGCCACTCACTATTTTTGTGCAACCATTTGGATTAAGGCTATCTACCATTATTCTTCCAGTAAGTCGAATGCTGCCAATATGTTTGAGTCATTGTTGTCAGCTTCAAAATACTTCATTCTCCAACTTGGCTTGCAGACCTTTACTGGAATCATTGCTTATTCTCCATATGTGAGCTTGAACGGAGATTCCCCTATGGCAGACTGAGGGGTGGTCCGATAAGCCCAAAGGATGTGATTAAGTTCGTCGACCCAGTATTTCTTTGCCTTGTCCAACCATTTTTTCAATCCTTGGAGTAAGACTCGGTTTGCTTCTTCTACCTAGTTGTTGGCCTGTGGGTGTTCCATTGAAGTATAATGAATTTGGATGTGTAAGTTATCACAGAGAGCTCGAAAGTTCTTGTCTATAAACTGGGTTCCACTATAAAATGTTATTGAAAACGGTATTCCAAACCTGAAATGATGTACATTAAAATTGAAGGAATTCATATCAAAAGCAAAATTTTAAGCTCCAGTTTTAAACCTGCAAACAATTACTTGCCATAGAAACTTTTTAGCTTGTTTAGCAATAATGGTTGCCAATGGCTGCTTCAACCCACTTAGTAAAATAGTCTATCGCCATTATCAGATATTTCTTTTGACTAGTCACTACCATAAATGGTCCAAGTTGCTGAGTACTTTGTGGTTAGCAAGCAAGAGTTACTAAGAGAGAGAAAGGGCATCGAAGAAAAGACTCATGTGTGACCCATGTATTTCGCAAAAAGGTGTATGTAGACCTTGATGGACAAGAAGGAGTGGGAGAAGTTACGCCGACTGTTGATCTTGGTCATATTTGGGCTAGTGCTTTTTCTGAGTAATAAGAATTCAATTAACCATGAAGCGATAGACATCTTCCACAAGTTTCTCTGAAATGGTGTGAATCCCATCCCGGCCATTCTCTATGATACATTTTTATCCCTTAATTGGTGTAGAAAGAGAGGAGGAGGCAAGTTAAGATGCTATTCTCAACTACTGTATGTCTGGTTATTTTGCCACATTATGGGAAGACAATTTGATTGCATGAAAAGATATATTCAGACTGAAAATCTTCTCCAAAATTTTCATATGATGAAGCTATCTGGGGAATGGAACAGACAAAGATGGTTGAAAGAGTTGGACAAAGCATCTGAGCAAACTGTTAAGTGGACTATACCCTGGGTTGGAGGTTTTGACATTTTGACTAGCTGTGGAGAGTTCTCATGTGTTCCGCTCATGGGAACTCGTGGGTGTGTTGCCTATATTCCCTTCTTGGTGCTTCACCAATTTAGTCGTCTACAATTTATTCCACAAACAGATGAGCTTTCAGATATTTATTTTAAGTACAAAGACCAAATGAATATGGATAAACTTGGAAGGATCATCCAAGCTTGGAAGCATATGGCTATTCATGAAGAGAATTTTAGCTCGGTGGGGAGGCACATTGAAGTGGAGAATAAGAATTGGTTTCAGTCCCGAGAAAAGAATTTGGTGATGCCAAAAGTGATTCAACATGCGCATCAACCTTTGTTTGAAGATTCTAAGACCAATCAAGTGGTTAGAGAGATGCTGAGGGTCGAAGAAATGGATGGAAAACTATCGAAAGCCGAAGAAGAGAAGCAAAGGATAAAAGAAGAGAATGCCCTATTGCTACAGAAAATGCGAGAAATGGAGACACAAGATGCAACTCAAAAGCTAAGTACAAGAAGAATGTCCCATCTTTAGAAAAAGAAATACAACAAGAGAGGGATGTTCATGGACAACATGTGATTAGCCTAGAGGAAGAGGTTCATGAAGCCAAGAGAAAAAGGCTTGAAGCTGAAGAGGATGTGAGATCAAAAGGCAAACAATGCAATGATTTAAGTTCGCAAGTCAATGACCTCCAAGATGAAATAAAGCAACTAAGAAGTGAGGTTGCCTTCAGAGGAGATGTGGCTGTTCATTGGGGACAAAAGCATAGAATGCTTGTCGAGGGGTTGCAATTTCGAGTTGAAACATTGCATTGACAAGTCTTGGCGGCCAAAGGAACTCTTAATCCTTGTTTGAAATCTATCCCTAAGGTTGAAAAACTGATAGTTGAATGTAAAGATATGTTGATTGACATTTATAGGCTGAATTAGTTTTGTGTAATCTCTTCTATGAATATTTATGTATCGAGAAGCTTTCAAAGACCAATAGATTTTGATTCAGTGAATGTAATGGAAGAATTTTTGTTTCGAATTGCTTTCGCTTGTTGTGTAAAAGTGTTTCTTACAAGGAGTTACATGCTTTTGCAAGATTCACTTAAGTTAATTAATTTTGTAGGGAGCTCCATGCTCTTATAAAATTGGTTAATTGGGAAACCCTAAATGAAGGCTTGAAGGAAGGATAAGAGATTGTTTCCTGTGATGAGTAATATGCTTTCACGAGATTCAGTCATGCTAATCTCTCTTATAGGGAGTTATATGTTCTTATAAAAAATATTAGACATTTTTTATCGCGCCAATTAGAAAATCTGAAGCCATGCTAACAATCTGTCAAAAAAAAATTCTCAATTTTAGTTGTTGTGCATTATTCTTTATTGTCTTATTACTCTTGATCTTTCTTTTCTAGGGGATAATTCATAATTGGTCGTTCAAAGAAACCTAAGCTCAATCAAAAGGTCAATTGTACTCAGGTCCAAAACCATCACAGTCATGGAAAGGACTCAAGATCATAATAGAGTTTTTGATGCTGAGTTAAATGGAATGAATGATCGAATGGATGAAATACTAAAACTGTTCACTAAAAGTCTAAAGCGAAAAGGGGTGTCTAAAAGCCCAAGCAACATTGCAATTCCTCCAATTTCTCAAGTAGCTTCGTTTTTACCATTGCCGTCTAATGAGCCAGTTTCTTCAACTTCCCAATTTACTCCTACATAGGGTATGCCTCCACACATGATGGCTCCTACATCTGCCCCTGGGCATGGATTTGACCTCAATTCTGCAATTTCACCTATCTCTCAACCATCAGACACCTAATACACCATGCTGCCACCATATTCGATTTCAGCTGCAAATCCGATTGAAGTTGCCTTCAATTCAAACAAGAGTCAAGGTGGTGTTTTCACTTAGACACACCCAATTACTCATCACATCCCTAATTTCAACACCCAAAATCCACCACTAAGCATGCATTTTGAAAAAGGGAATGAGGGATATGAGAAGGAAAAACAAATGTCTAAGCAAAAGGAGAAATTGCTAACTCTTGAAGAAAGGATTCGAGTTATGGAAGGGACTAGTTCTTTTGGTGCCATGGGGATCAGGCAGTTGCGGTTGACTCCTAGTGTGTCGATCCCAAGAGATTTTAAGCTTCCCAAGTTTCAAAAGTATGATGGTACTGGGAACCTAGAGTTTTACCTAGTATAATATATTATCGAGATGACTGCTATAAAGGAGGATAAGATGGTGATAATTCACTTCTTCCCTAAGAGTCTGATTGGTGCTGCTTATAATTGGTTCATTAATCTAGACTGTAACAAGATACAAAGTTGGGCAAATTTAGCATATGCTTTCTTAAAGCAATACAAGTTCAACTATGATATTGTCTCAACAAGAGAGCAATTGAAAAGTATACAAAAAAAAGACAGATGAGTCCTTTAGAGAGTATGCACAAAAATGAAGGACTTAGCCTCAAAAGTTCAACCTCCACTTCTTGATTCAGAATTGTGCACTATCTTTCTTAATACTCTTAAATCTTCATACCTTGAACTAATGGTTGGTTGCTCATTTCATGATTTCGTTGATATAATCAAGATTGGAGAGAAGATAAAAGGCCTTATAAGGTCAGGAAAGTTGCAAAGGGCTAATGTGGAGAGTAATGGTTCTGGCCAAAAGAAAGGAAACTTTCAGAAGAAGAAAGAAGGAGAAGTAAACTGGGTACAGACACTAGGGGCACCTCGATACTTTCAACCTAGAGGCCCACATTATTCCCCAAACCCTTTTTTTTCACCTTCATACTAAGTCAATACAATTCCCCCACCTTATCCACAATATACACCTAATCCTCCATCATCCCCAACATCATTTATCCCAAATTACCAAGCTCCTTCATAGAATTACCTTCAAAACTACCCAACAATACGTCCACTCACTAGGCCAAATTACTAAGGTTACAGGAACCAACCTCGTCCCCCTTTTAGAGATGAACCATTTCCCCAAATTTTCATAACCAAAGCTGAATTGTTCAGGCAATTGTGTGATGCCAACATAATGGCTCCCCGACCTACAAATCCCCTTCAACCACCTTTCCCTCATTGGTATAACCTAAACTTCAAATGCGAATATCATAGAGGTATAATTAGGCACTCAATTGAAGATTGTTCTGATTTTAAACATAGTGGGTTGTATTTGATTAAGCAATGGGTGATTAAGCTTGAGGAGATTTGAGCCAGACCCAACATGGACTCTAACCCTTTAATTAACCATGGGGCAAGGGCCAGTGTGAATGCCATTAGTGGAGAAATAAAGGGGTTTAGGAAAATCACTGATTTTAAGATTCCTATGAAAATGGTGTGGGAGAGCCTGAAAGCAGCTGGGTATGACTTGAATGTTCATTGTAAAAGGATGAATGAAGAGGATAAATATGACTGTAAATCATTATGTGAACATCATCAGAGTTTAGGGTATGACATAGAGAATTGTTGGGACTTCAAACGTCAAGCACAAAAATTGATCTTGCTAGGTGTTTTGAGGCGTGAAAATAAAGTAGTGTTGTTGATAGGGAGATCAATGTTGTAGAAGATGAGTCAAGGGTTTTCAAACCTTTCATTCTCAAGGTATTGTAAAGTCCACCACCTAGTCAGGTACAACCTAATGTCATCATACAAGTGCCAACACATTTTCCTTATAAGAGTAATCATACAGTGCCATGTAACTATGGGGTTAAAGTATCTACTAAGGAGAAGACTCTGAGGGATTGTTTCAATGAGTTAAATTTGGAAAATGAAGGAGAGTCAAGTGTCATTACCAATGTGGCAGGAACTGGGGGAATGACTAGAAGTGGTAGGTGTTATCTTTTGGAAGAGATAGAATGCCAAAAGAAAGAAAAATGAAAGGTTGTGGTTGAAGGAAGAGATCAAACTCTGGCCAAAGGAGAAGACAATCAAAAGGGTTGCATGGAGGAGGAAGAATTTTTGAAAATAATGAGACAAAGTGAGTATGATGTAGTGATAAACACATTTCTTATACAGTAGTTAACTCTCATATTTGGTCTTTTAAACTTCTTTTAGGCTGAATTGATTCGACTTGGGCCACATTTCATTTGTTAGGATCTAATTGGGCCTAATTGTGTTTTTCAGCAATACTAGGAATTTTATGCTGTCAATGTGTTTCATGCATATTTGTAATTCTAGACATCTGATAATTTTGAATCTTACCTTGTAGGAAAGCTAAGATAAATCTCTACAACTTTGATTTAGAACCTCAAGTCTAATTCGGATGTCTAGTAGGTCATATTTAGCCTGAAAGTCAGAGCAGATATGCTATCACTGGATCCTGTTCTGTGTGAAGATATTGGGACATAACTTTGGTTGTGGGTGTCATTTGGACCTGAAATTAGTACCATTGGATAGCTAAGAAATAAATCTTCAATGCTTGTGAAGACAACTTCTCCAAAATATGGATGTCTGATGGTGCTATTTCCCTTTGAAGTTGACTGATTAGTCCAGAGAGTAGTTCAGAGTTAATTGGGCCTAACTTCTTTATTCCAAGCCCAATTAAACCCAAACCACAACCCAATTAAAGCTAAGGCCCATGGGAATAATTCTAACCTAAGGGCAGTTTGGGTGTGCAGTTAATTTTGGATGTTAATATCTAGAGAAAGAGGTGGCCGAGATTCATTATCATTTTCTAGACAGATTTTCTTTCTTTCTTTCTTTCTCTCTAAGTTTTCTCTCTAGTTTCTCTGTAAATTTTGTTCCTCTTGTTCATGGAGGGCTAATTAGTCAAGTCAATCTAGGTTTTGACTGTTCTGATTATTAATTCTGAGATTATGCTTTAACTGTTTAAATTCCATTATTAATCAAGTTTCTTTCCTTTCCTACTAGATTAAATTATGTTTGAATGTTTAATTCGGTTGGATGATTATTCATATGTTACTTGCTTAATTTCATATGCTAAAAAGAGGATTGGAAAGAGAAAATAATGTTTCAAAGCTTTTTGGATGAATTATTTACCTTGGTTAGATTCTGAATTTAGGTAAAACTGGATTTGAATAAGTGCTTAATTCATTTAGTCTTAGTTGATCCAAATTTTGGTAGCTTAACCAATAGAGATTCATAGATCACTTAGAGGCTTCTTGATGTGTTCTAAGGTCAAGAACTAGGTTAATGATTGAATGAATTTTCTGTAATCAATGATGAATTAAAATCAGAATTAGTTAAACTTGGATTTGTTGTTTTCCTTAATTCAGTTTACCACTTTTAATTAACTTCTGTTGATCACTTCTACAAAACAAACCCCCCCTGTTTTTATGCTTTTTAATCTGATTCCCTAATTAGAATAATCTTTTGGTTCAACTTGGTGTTGCCTTATGCTACAAGTAGTTGTGGTAAACCGACTATAAATTTCACTAATTTGAAAGCCTCGATAGCTCATCATGTAGTCGAGAAAATGAAGAAAACTCTAGCTCGTATTTCACTCTTGTCTCTAATCATGAGTTCAGAATCCCACATAAAAGTCCTATAGAAATTCTTAGATTAAGCTTATGTTTGTCCAGACATCACTCCAAAGAAGTTTAGGAACATGGTGATTTTTATTCGTAATGTCAGCATGATATAGTTTTCTGATGAAGAACTTATACCAGGCGTAAGCAACCATACTAAGGCCCTTTACATCACTCTGAAATGTGAAGGATATATAGTGGCAAAAGTTCTGATCGATAATGGGTCTGACCTAAATGTTCTTCCTCATCCAACCTTGATGCAACTACCGGTAAACTCATCTCTTATCCAAACTAGCAGCATGGTGGTTAGAGCTTTTGATGGAACTAGAAGGGAGATACTTGGGGATATTCCACTTCAGTTAGAAATTGGGCCTAGCAAGTTTGATGTCTCTTTTCAAGTAATGGACATAGAACCTGCTCATACAATGCTTCTAGGAAGGCCATGGATACATGTTGCTGGAGTAGTGTCATCTACTTTACACCAGAGGTTGAAGTATATTAATGATGGAAGGGTGATAATTTTTAAAAGAGAAGAGGAGATGCTTGTGAGCAAGCCCAGTTCGTTACCCTACGTAGAATTAGCAAAGCAAGCACTGGAGTCCTCTTTTCAATCCTTGGAATTGGATCAGTGCAATGAGAAGAGGTCACTAGAGAAAGGAGATGTTAACCAAGTGATAGCCAGAATCATGAAGAATAATGGCTTTCGGATGGAGAAAGACTTGGGGGTTTATCTACAAGGCATTAATGCCCCTATTTTATTTCCCAAGAGTGTTGGCAAGCAAGGGTTGGGATATGAGCCCTCAAAAGATGAGCTGTTGGAATTGCAATGAGACTATCAAATAGGAGAAGCAAGAAGGATCTCTCATCTTTGAGAGACATTTACTCCTGGGCTTGTGCATATCGTGAATACCCTGGAAGGCCATCATCAGGGAAGTTGTTGGATCTGGCCCTGCGATAATGAGGAACAATTAAGCAATTAAGCAATTAAGAGATGGAGCTAGTGCCAAATGTGGTTCATTTTGAGTAATAATTGTCTATGCTATTTTATTTTCATGTGACTGAAGTCCAAAGTCATTTGAACTTTATGATATGATGTATTGGGCCATATTTTATTTAAAAGTTTTAATGAAGTAGTTTTTAATGGAGCTTTGTTTCCTTTCTATTTTTATTTTTCGACACTTGTCATTTTACTCCTACCCTATTCCTTATTTGTTTCCCAGGAGTTTTGTTAGCATGGATCCATTGTCCCAAGACAGGGCTCATGTATGTCCGATAATTGATTCTCATATTGAATTTGATATAGACGATAATTGATAATGGAGCTTTGTTTCCTTTCTATTTTCATTTTTTGACACTTGTCATTTTACTCCTACCATATTCTTTATTTATTGATCATTGTCATATTTTTTTTTAATCTCCCAGGAGTTTTGTTAGCATAGATCCATTGTCCCAAGACGGGGGCTCATGTATGTCCGATAATTGATTCTCATATTGAATTTGATATAAACGGTTATGACTCTGATGAGTATATGGAGCTTTCTGATAAATTTTGCAAAAATGATCGAGTCATATGAAAAAACAATAATCCCCCATAATGAACAAGTTCAGATCATAAATATGGGCACCAAAAATGAAAGGAAAGAGTTGAAAATTATTGATAACCCTGAAAAAGAAGAAATGATCGCTCTCTTCAAAGAATATATTGATGTTTTCGCTTGGTCCTATCAAGACATGCCAAGTCTCGATCCTAATATTGTGTCTCATAAGATTCCTTTGTATCCAGACTGTAAACTAGTCAAATAGAAGTTGAGACGAATGATTCCAGAAATGTCTAGTAAAGTAAAGGAAGAAGTAATCAAGCAAATAGAAGCTGAATTTTTAAAAGTGTCTACTTACCCAGAATGAGTTGCTAATATAGTTCCAGTGCCTAAAAAGGATGGTCGGGTGAAAATGTGTGTGAATTTTCAGGATTTGAATAGAGCCAGTCCGAAAGATGACTTTCCTCTGCCTCATATAGACATGCTTGTTGATAATACAGCCAAAAATCATCGATACTCATTCATGGATAGATATTTGGGATATAATCAAATTCCAATGATTAAGGAAGATAAAGAGAAGACTACGTTTATCACACACTAAGACACATACTGCTATAAAGTAATGCAATTTAGGTTGAAGAATTCATGGGCTACTTATCAAAAGGCTATGTTCACATTGTTTCATGATATGATGCACAAGGAGATTGAAGTGTATGTGGATGACATGGTGGCTAAGTCGAAAAAAGGGGAAAGTCATGTGGATATACTTCGAAAGTTGTTTGAAAGAATAAGGAAATACAAGCTGAAATTGAATCCCGCTAAGTGCACTTTTGGTGCGACATCGAGGACATTGTTAGGGTTTATTGTTAGTGAGCGAGGGATTGAAGTGGACCTAAACAAAGTCCAAGGAATCCGAGAAATACAACCTCTAAAATCAGAAATAGAAGTCCAGAGTTTTCTTGGGAGGCTTAATCACATAGCAAGATTCATCTCAAATCTCGCGCACATCTGTGAACCAATTTTTAAATTGCTAAGGAAGAATAACCCGAGTAAATGGGATGAAAGGTGTCAAAGGGCGTTTGATAAAGTCAAAGAGTATTTACTCAACTCCCCTAATGCTTGTACTTTCGACCCCAGGAAGGCCGCTTATCTTATATTTGACTGTGTTGCATGAGTCAATGAAGAGTGTGCTAGGGTAACACAATGAAAGCGGAAGGAAAGAAAAGGCTATCTATTACTTGAGTAAGAAGTTTACTGAGTACGAGACAAAATATGCCCTGGTAGAAAATACTTGTTGTGCTCTAGTTTGGGTGGCTAGTAGACTCCAACAATACATGCTATATCATACTACATGGCTCATCTCCCGTATGGATCCAATCAAGTTCATATTTAAAAAATCTTATCTTTCAAGACGGTTAGCAAAATGACAAATTGTTCTTTCTGAGTATGACGTGATGTATATGACTAAGAAGACAGTAAAAGAAAGTGTAATCGTTAATCATTTGGCTGAAAGCCCTATTGATGATTATCAACCCATGAAATTTGAATTTCTGGATGAAGACATTTTTGCAATTGAAGATGAGAATACAGAAGTAGCAAGATGAAAGATGTACTTTGATGGGATGGTAAATGTGTATGGAAAAGGGATAGGAGTTGTGATTGTATCACCAAAAGAGGTGCAATTCCCAATAGCCATCAAGTTGGAGTTTGATTGTACTAATAATGTGGCCGAATACGAAGCTTGTGTGAGCGGTTTGCAAGCAACTTCAGATTTAAAAATTGGTACTTTGGATATTTTTGGGGATTCTGCCCTTATTATCTATCAGGTGAAAGGAGAATGACAAACTAGAGACCCAAAATTAATTTCGTATCAGAAGTTTTTGACATAGTTGATTGAAAATTTTGAGGATATTACTTTTTCTCATTTAACTCGCAACAAAAATCAGTTTGCTGATGCCTTGGCAACTTTGGCAGTAATGACCAAGCTTGATTGTGGAATAGTGGTGCAGCCAGTACAAGTGAAATTAGAAGATAAGTCTTTCTATTGTTCAAATGAAGAAGAAGAACCTGATGGTCGTCCTTGGTATCATGATATCATGCAATACATCAAACTCAGAGAATATTCAACTGGGGCAAATGAAAATGATAAAAAGACTATCTGGCGTGTGACGCTAGCTTTCTGTTTTAGCGGAAAGATTCTTTATAAAAGAAGTCATGATGTCACGCTCGATGCGAAGGAAGCCAATCGTATTTTGAGCATTGTTCATGATGGAATATGCATCACTCATGCAAATGGTCATATTATGACTCAAAAAGTTTTAAGAGCTGGGTATTACTAGATGATAGTAGAGAGAGATTGTATTAATTACTTCAGAAAGTGCCATAAATACCAGATTTATGCGGATCGCATCAATGCTCCACCATTTCCTCTTCATAATCTGACAACACCCTAGTCGTTCTCAATGTGGGGAATCGATGTCATAGGATCCATTAATCCAAAGGCCTCTAATAGGCATCATTTCATCCTAGCGGCAATCGATTACTTTACAAAATGGGTGAAAGTTGCTTCATATGTTAAAGTGACCTAGAGAGCGGTTGCCAAATTCATAAAGATGAACATTATTTGTCGATATGGGCAACCTGAGAGGATCATCACGGACAATGCTCCAAATTTGAATGGTGCTGAAATACAAAAGTTGTGCAAGCAATTTGCAATTAAGCATCACAATTATTCACCCTATAGGCCACAAATGAATAGAGCTGTGGAGGCTGCCAATAAAAACATCAAGAAAATAATTGAGAAGATGGTGATAACTTATAAAGATTGGTCTAAGATACTTCCTTACGCATTGCATGCCCATCGTACAGTTGTCCGATCTTTAACTAGGGCAACACCCTATTCTCTGGTGTATGGTATGGAAGTTGTCATTTCAATAGAAAGTGAGATCCCGTCATTTAGAGTTTTAATGGAGACAGAATTAGAGAAATTCGAATGGGCGAGAATTAGATACGAATAGTTGAACATGATTGAGGAGAAAAGATTGACAATAATTTGTCATGGGCAATTGTATCAACAAAGGATGGCTAAAACATTTAACAAAAAAGTTCAACCTCGGGAGTTCCAACCAGGAGACCTAGAGTTGAAAAAGATTCTGCCACATCAGGAAGATGCTAGAGGAAAATGGACCTCAACTCATCAAGGGCCATACAATGTCAAACATGCATTCTCAGGAGGAGCATTGAACCTCACAGATATGAAAAGACAAGAACTCCTTAGGCCTATAAATTCTGATGCAGTGAAGAAATATTATCCCTAAAAAAAATAAAGAAAAGAGCCCATTAAACTGAAAACCTAAAAAGACGGTCTAAGAAAAAGTTAGGGCACACAAAAAAAAAGGAAAAATTGTTAGGTTTAAAAACCCAAAAGAATGGCCTAAATCAGAAAAGTGACACCAAAGAGCAATTGAGAAGCTTTGTGATATAAAGGAATTCATGAAGAAAGTAAGATGATCGCACTTTACTACCAAATGGGTTATATGTTCATGTCAGATGAGTATAAGCCATATCCGATGCAATATGAGAATCAATTAAGTTGGACATTGAAGAGTCAGAAACTAGGGCAATTTTTTTCAATTCGTGCGGCTTCTAAATTCTTCATCTAGAACTACGTAGACTTTGATTCCTCTTTGAGAATACGTAGACACTTACTTGGTAGGACAAGTCCAATATCATAAAATTCTTATACTAGGACAAATTTGCCTTCCATGTATTAATGATACACCTCCATCGATTTTGTTTCCTTAAAGAGTGTAATCCTTTACTTATTGTTAAATAAAAGAAGTTGGTTCATTGAATTAATTTTCTTTTATTTTTTGCATTTTTGCTCTATTTCCTTAAAACTGCTGAATTATTGCTTTGAATAAAGTATGAATAGATTGTTCAGAATAGCATATTCATTTATTCTTAAAAGGACTTCACTAGCTTGGCTTTTAGATTTAAAGGGAATGCAAATTCCTAATCATAGCAGGGTTTTAGATCTAAAAGAGTTGATAGGGAAATAAAAAGAAAGAGGATGAAAATTGAAGAAAGGAAAAGGAAATAAACAGGAAAAAATTCCATGTAGTATAATCAAAAGAAGTTTGGAATTATCATTTTTAAGATAAAAAGATAGATGGTTTCATGAAGACAAGAAAAATCAGGGGGACAACAGGAAAGAGGCGCATATGAAAGATTTCACATTTTGAAAGAGTAAATTTTGATTAAGTCAGATGTTTCTTAAGATGATCAATTATGTTTTATCTTGACACCACTAGATATGTTACAATTTCCTATTAATTTAAAGTTCTTGTCAAATTTAAATTTCATGCTAATTTAAAATTTCTAGCCAATTTAAAGTTCCTGTCAGTTTACAAGTTCTTGCCAATTTAAAGTTTCATGTCAATTTACAAGTTATTCCCAATTTACAATTTCCCGCCAATGTAAATTTTTCTGCTAATTTAAAGTTTTCGCCAATTTAAATTTTTCTGTCAATTTAAAGTTTTCCCCAATTTACAATTGATAGCCAATTTATAATTTCCTGCTAATTTAAAGTTCTTGCCAATATACAATTTCTCACCAATTTAAAGTTTTAGCTAGTTTTCAAAGCTCTGCATGTTTTAAATTTTCTGTTATTCTTTGGATTCAAGTACCAACTCTTAATATTTTGTTCCTTAGATAAAATATTTGCCTTTTGTCTTTACATATTTTCTATACAAAAATGTCTAAAGCAATAGCTTAACACGTTGTTCTAAGAGAAAACATGTAAAGAGGGACAACTGTAGACATCGTATTTTTTTCGGGACTTTTTTCAATTTGTTTGATTTTTTAAAAAAAAAATTATTTAATTACAAAGTGTAAAAAATTATTTTAATTTAGTTTCCATTTTAATTTTATGTAAGTTTTTATTTATTGTTAAGTACTTTTAAAAAAACAAAAAATGAAAAGAGCAAAATAGAAATATGAGCTAAACATCAAAGTAAGAATAGTGTAACTCTAAATGAGGGATCTCCATCCATTTCAAAATGAAGGGGTGAGATGCCTTCTTAGCAAGACTAAAAGAGAAGTTGAAATAAAAATAAAAACAAAAGGAAGGGTGGCCTACGGATGGAAGAGAATGAGTTAGAGAGAAAAGGAGAAAAAGACAAAAAAGTTAGGTGAGAGCAAGTGAAAAAAAAAAAAAGAAAATAGAAAAAGAATAAAAGAGAGACCTAATGAATAAAAGAGGATAAAGAGGAGGCTAAAAGGGAGACCTAATGAATAAAAAGAGAATACAAAAATAGAGTTAAAGAGAGGTCATTGTGTGAGAGGCAAGAAAAAGAGATAACTTCAACAAGAGCAAGAGGAACATATAGCTACGGAGAGTGAGCAAGAAGGGGAAACAAAGCGGGAGTTTGAAGAAAAAAATATCAAAACCTAGCCAATGTATGTTTTTTTTTTTTCTTAACACTCTCATTTTTTGTATGATTTCAAAGTTATAAGATACTTAAATATGAGATTTCCTTATGCTATTTAGTTCATTTAAGTTGTGAGTTCTTCATTATTATTTTTTAATTTTTTTTTTTCATTCTCTCTTTTTTCTCTAATGACCCATTAGTTTAAAACATTGTGCTTAAAATAAAATGGTAGGAGATATTATTCTATTTTTGCTTTCTCATATTTTTGTTGAGCTCTTTTTCTTTATATTTCCTTTTATCTTATTTATTTATTTTTTTTGTATTTATTTATCTATTTTTCTGTTCATTTTTATTTATTTTGTTTGTTTTGGTTTGGTCCATCTTTTTTTTTTTGTCTTATTTTTTTATTTTACATTTATTCATTTCTTCATTTTTTGTTACATAATATTATCTTGTTAATTTTGTTTGTATATGAGCCTTCTAATTCTCATTGTTGCTTTTTTCTGCAAATGTTATAAAAAATAACGTGGGTTTGCTAGGTGTCATAATAATTGTCGTGTAGTACTTGAAATAGGCCTCATTCCACTCGTTACCCTTAATACTTGAAATAAACATTATTTTTTGTTACATATGTATATTATTGTTCTTTTTTATTTTTATTATCTGATTTCTCTTTTATTTTTCTAACATATTTTTTTTTTCTATTTCTTCTTTCATTTGTTTTATTTTTTTTTAATTATTTATTTATATATATCCGTTTGCTATTTTTTTATTAATATTTTAATTTATATACTCTTTTTATTTTGATATCTTCTTTCTCTTTGTTTCTCTCCTTATTTACTTATTTATATATTTTGCTAATCCTTCTTAATCACTTTATTATTTTTTCATTGACTTCTTTCTTCCACTTGTCATTTTTTGTTTTGTTTTGTTTATTTGCATACATATTATTATTATTATTGTTTTGATTTTTTTTTCTTTTTAATTGTTTTTTATTTCTCTAGTAACTCTTTGTACCCATTTTTATTTTTTTATTTTATAGCTATTTCTGTTTTTATTTATTTATTTATTTATTATTACTATATATATATATATATATATACCTCTTGTTATGTTGTTTCCTTTACATATTTGTTATTTGCTTTTTTTTTTAACTATTTATTTATGTTGTTAAGTCTTCTCTTTGTTAATAATTTCATTGTCATTATTTGCATGTTTTATTTTTCTTATTTTATTTACTCATTTAATTTTCATGCCCCTTTGTTTATGTGTTCTTTTTTTGGGGGGGGGGTGGTTTGTCTATTTACATATTTCATGTTTCTTTTTTATTACTCTTTGGTTATTTAGTTCTTTTAATCTATATCCTTTTTTTATTATAATTTTGGAGAGGAAAAAAAATAAAATCAAGAGTATTGGAACTTCTTGGAGTTGGGTTATATACCTTTGAGCAAGGAAGAATAGTTTTCTTGAAGAACACTAAGTAACCTTCACTATTCTCTTGATTTCTTGTCATTGAATCCATGTGAAATGTATGTTTCTTTTTGTTTCCCTCTTGAATGCCCCCATTTCATTTTAATTTCATGAGTTTCATTTTGATCTTTGTTGTTTTACTCCTCTCTTGAATATCCTATTGATATTTTGATTTAGAGAGATTATATTTAGTTTCTATTTTGACTGTAGTTGAGTACTTAGTTTATTGTTGTTTTACTTATTTTTATCATATGACATGATTTTGTTTAGGGTTAGTCTTGTTCTAGCGTGGTCTTGGTTGATGGTATTGTAGGTTTTACATGCTTGTTGCCTTTTGGTTGTTTTGGTATTATTTGTCATGTCTTGTTAGGGTGAGCATGCTTCTTGTGAATTTCTTTTTGTGTTTTATTTTTTATTCTTTGTTTTCTTGAACATGTTTTAGGGTTCTTGATTAAAAATTAAAATGATGCTTGACCTTTTTAAAAATCTTGTGTTTTGGTCTTAACCTTTTGACTTTTGTCATGTTTAAATTTAAATTGGTCAATTGGAATAGTGATTATCAAATTTGGTTTTTAAATGGTCATTCTCAGACCTATTAGTCCAATATTGGCAATGTTCGGTCTTTTGACCATAACTTGAGTTTTACAATTCCAAATTGTATAGTTCTTTCTTTTTTAGAACCATGAGATGGATATATTGCATGAGTATAAATTTAATATTTTTTTTTCATATTGCATTTTCTCTCAGTTTTAATTTGAAAATGATTGTTTTCTCTATACTGTGAAATTATTAATTGATTTTGGCAGTGTTCAGTTCTTAGGTCATAACTTGAGTTATGAAGCTCATTTTTGTATTATTTTTTATTCTTTATAACCCTAAGACGTTTTTATATGTCATGGAAAATTTTGGGGTCAAATCGCATTGACATGCATTCTTAGTTTTCTTTACAAGTTTCTCATGTTTTATGTTTTGNGTTTTCTCTATACTGTGAAATTGTTAATTGATTTTGGCAGTGTTCAGTTTTTAGGTCATAACTTGAGTTATGAAGCTCATTTTTGTATTATTTTTTATTCTTTATAACCCTAAGACGTTTTTATATGTCATGGAAAATTTTGGGGTCAAATCGCATTGACATGCATTCTTAGTTTTCTTTACAAGTTTCTCATGTTTTATGTTTTGTTTTCGGTCTTTGTTGTTTTGTCTTTCTTGATTCTGTCTTATGTTTAGTTGTTGTCCTTGCTTCTTCTTTTTAGGACCATTTGTATGCTATGATATTCAATTTGTTTTATCTTTGTTTTGGTTTTGATTTGTTTTACTCCTGAGCTCAATTCTTGATTTTCCCCTTGATTTTTGGCTTAGGGATTGCATGCTAATTAGGAGTGTATGTTGACTACTAAATATTGTTTCCATGGTTTTATTTTGACTCTTAATGGCTGCCACATGTGCTTTAGTATTGTATAATTTTTCACTATAAGTTGACATGTTCCTTACTTTATCTTGTCATTTATTGTGATGTGTTGCGGCTACTCAATTGCTTATACATATGTGACTTTTAATTTCTTATTTTAAGCTAACTAATTTGTGTTCCATGTGAGAGGGAGCCCCAATCTATGGGCCTCTAGCAAAACCTTAAGACGATTCAGAAGCTTGGAGAGTTTTTGTTTATTTTGATTATATTTGCTAATTATGTACCACCACCCCAATTGGTTGTATCATCATGCATAACATTTAAGGACTATTGTTAGGGTTTACAAAATCCATAGGCCCTTTTTTTATCATGGAATGATAAGACTGACTTGGTCCTATATGGGATAGGTCTATTTTATCTAACCTAGACAAAGATAAACATCACTCTGACATGCACAATATGTGACGAATGGGTGAAAAGATTTTGAACCCTTTAAAATTAATGCATGTCATGTTTATTTTTCACCATTGATTAGTGAATGTAACTCTATTTTTCTAAGAATAAATAAAGTATGTTCTTGATCACATCCTATCTTATTTTTTGCATAGCTAATTTAGGGTAACCGTCTTTAAATGGATGTTGTGGGGTGCCTAACACCTTCTCCACGAATAAACAGACTCCCGAACCAATATTTGGTATGCAAACCATTTAAAAATAATAAAATAAAAGGGTTTATAATTGTACCATATTTTTTAAAATAATTGGTGGCAACTTTTGTTTTTCTTAAATTCAGTCGATCATACACATCGCAATTGTCTCTGGGCGCATTGTGACATATACGATTTAGGCCAAACTCCAAATTTGCATATTGATGAGCTAGCCTTGGTTATAGGAATAGCAAGTTTTAGGAAAGTCTATAGCAGGAAGGCAATAGTCAAGGTTTATTCTAAGCTTAGAATAGTTAGACAGGGTGATATGAGATCAAATATTAGACAAGCCTAAAAGTGACATTTCGTAGGTTAGAATACAGGGACTCTAGGGGTGAGCTGTCATAGAAGCACATTCTTATGAATCTCGAATCTCCTTACAAACTTACCTGAGGGTTCTGGGAGGCATTTGTGGTCTTTCTATGTAGAAAAGTTCCCTTGGTCCAAAGCCCTCCAGACTAATTATCAGTAGGTAGTTCCCCTTTGTGGGAGTCTTGAGGCTCCATTGTACGTGATGTCTATTGCCTCTATGGATAGTCTTATGGCCAAAGGGTGAGGTCTCTTGCCTCGGCTAGACATCAAGGAGTGTCCTACACTTGACATCTAAAATAGAAAGCCAACTTCATAGGGTGAAAACCTGCAGATGGAGGGGTAGGGCTCTGAGCTCTAGGCTCTAGCTCTTGTCACAGAGTAAAGCATTCTCAGAATCCTTCTAGGGAGACAAGCACATTGGTTATCTTAAGGATTCCTTATGTAGGAGGATCCCCCTTGGAGCTCTTGAGGCCGTTTAAGTATCCTATACATGGGAAGTAGTCTTCTGTAGCAAACTTACATAGATAGAATAGACTCTAGGTGATGCAAATCAGCTTGCTACACGCCCTAACCCTAGGAGTGTTCATGATCCCTTACTTGGAGTTGGAGACCCGATGACTAGAAGCATAGCTAAGCGAGTGAGAGAGGCGCTGTTGAGCCTAGTCCAAAAGGTGTAGACCAAGGAAAGAGCAACTGGGCCAAGTTCAGAGTTGAGATTGATCACTTATCTGTCTCTTGTAGAAGGTGCACATGGGCCAGCTTGGAGCCCAAGTTTGAAGCAGGCCAAAAACTATGTTTAATTTAATTAATTTTATTTTTGGGCCTTTATGTTTATTGGCCAAAACGTTTAATTAGTTTTAAATTCATTTTTAATATTTTGGGCATTTATGTCTATGGGCCAAAATGGGTATTAGGGTTTTATTAACATTCTTAAAGGATCCATCTTAACTTGTAGCCTCCTAACCAAATTGTCTATATAAGGAATTCGTGTATGCCTTTACAAAACAGTTTTGAGATTAATATTATTCAGTTTCTGAATTATTGAGTTTCTCTGGATTGAGAGCTTCCTTGTTGTTCTTGGGAAAAGAACTTGAACTTGAACTTACCAAGGATCCTTCCTTGTTAAGGGTTCACCCTATTGCGATAACCAAGGTCATCCCACAGTTTGGTATTCAGACACTCCGTTTCGATCCTTCGGATACACGAACATATCATTTGGTATCAGAGCTTTGGCTCCTTGGAGTTACAATCGGTATTCCTAAAACCCCTTATTCTGTTTTCTATTTTATCTAGCTATTTATTGAGTCAATCGTCTTCTACTCCTTTCTATTGAGTCAGTTTTGTCTTTTATTTTTCCTATCAATTTCATTTTTCGTTGTGTTCTTTAAGTTTCTAGTCAAGTTATCCCTATTATTTTTGTTCGGATCATTGTTTGGTCATTTTACTTGTTTTCTTTGTTTGTGTTTAAAAGTTCATGTTCAAGGTTAAAATTGCCTAGAGGCTGACAACTGTTTGGGTTGCAATAGCAAATCCTAGTTGTTAGTAAGTCCTAGTCAATTTTTTTTTTTTAAAAAAAAAAAAGAGAGACAGATTCTGCAAAACAAACGAATCAAAAAAAAAAAAAAAAAGATTAGCAAGATCTGTTCTTGTGAAAAGAAAATCAAAACGGACTATTTGGACTCACTTACTTGAAAAGGTCATAACTTTCAGCTCGTTTGGAGTTACGAAACCCGTGACCCGATGTTTAGAAGCTCGTTTAGAGGCCTTTGACGTGGCAACTTAGTTGACGCCATTTTTGGGCTCAAAATCCTTCAAAAATGTCTATTTCGGTTTTTGTAATCTGCTGATTTTCTTTCAATTTGTTGTTGTTTTCTAGATTCCTTTGTTCTTTTCTTGTCCAAATCAACACCCTTGTTCATTATTTTTATTCAAAAGTCTTAGTTATTTTTTATTTTATTTTATTTCTTTTTCCTTCTTGGAGTTCTTGTTTTGCTTCCTTGTCATCTTTTTTTCTTCTTGATAAGTTCTTGGCAGGTTCTTGTTTAAAGGGCTTCTAAGGAAATTTGAGTGAAAAAAGGCAAGAGTGGTGAGAGCATTATCGGGAAAAAGCTACTTGAGTGTAAATACAAGTGAAACACGTGAGGTGAGTCTTTGCAATATGGATCAGGATGAATCATTCACCAAAGGTCATATGGATTCATATATGAGAGCCATTCAGGACCAAATTGCAAGATTACATATGGGAACTGAGGAGAGATTACAGAGGCTAGAGACCCTAGTTTCCCCGATACAGAAACCTAAAACATCTATATCCCTTTGGTATTCTGAGGAGGAGGACGCAGACTATTCTGAGGGTGAAACTGAAACTAGAAGAGAGAGGAGGACAACCCCCTAGTCGTGATAATAACTTGGAGAGTATAAAGATGAGAATTCCTACCTTTCAGGGTAAAAGTGATCCTGAACTTTACCTAGAATGGGAGAGGAAGGTGGAACACGTTTTTGAATGTCATGAATACTTTGAGGAAAAGAANCTTAAAGACTAAGGAAAGCTCAAAAACTGGCTAAAATATCTAATGACTTGATATGAATTTCGGCTGCCCCTTTGTGCTGATATAGACCTCTAAAATTATATGCACACCCAAATTTCCCTTAGGGAACACTTGTTCCCATGGGCCTTAGCTTTAATTGGGCTTTGGTTTGGGCCCATTTGGAATTGTCATGGAAGTTAGGCTCATTTAAGTGCCAATAGGTGTCTGGAACCATCAGCTAACTTCGACCGCAAATAAGACCATCTTCAATATAACATGTGGTGAACCGGTCTTCATAAAAATTGAATCTCTGTCTGTTAGCTTTCCAATGGTACTATTTTCAAGTCCATATGACATCCACAGCTCAAGTTATGGCCCAAACACTGCATGTAGGTCAGGATCCTGCGACAGCATGTCTTCTCTGGCTTCCAGGCTGCATACGACCTTCTGGACGTCTGAATTGGCTTTGGAGCCCTGAAAAAAAGTTGTAGGCAATTCTCTCAGCTTTCCTACAAGGTATGACTCGGAATTTTTAGACATACAAAACTCAAGATATGCACGAAACACAGAGACAGCATAAAATGCTCAGTATTGCTGGAAATTGCAATTAGGCACAAATAGATCCAAGGTCATCAAATGAGGTCCAAGTCTACTCAATTCAGCCCAAGAGAGGTTTAAAAGACTAAATATGAGGGATAACTACTGTGTAAAAAGTGTGTTCATCAAATTCCCCACACTTAACTTTTGCACGTCTCGGGCAAACTAGAATTCCAAAACTAAGAAAAGCAAGAACAAGGAAACAAAAACAAATTTAAAAACTAAAGAATCACCTCCCAATGATATTTAAGATATGCAGAAGTTCATACCACAAGTAAGATGAGCAATTAAAGATTTAAGGAAGTCACAGCATTCATGAAATAAAATTTCTTCTCATCCAAAATCAATAAACAAGGTAACTTCAATTGGAAAGCATAAGTCAAGAATGATAGATCCTCACAAGATATACTCTCAATCCCTCAAGTGTTTAGAAATTAGGTACTTCACTCAATCAAACTCATGAAGAGATGCAATACCATAAGCTTGCTTATCTTCTACTTCTCCACTACTCAAACAAATGCACACACAAATTAAGAGAACTTTATTTAAGGTTGTGATAAGGCCAAGGTAAAGGTAAAGGAATGAATCAAAATAGATATCACAAAGTAAAAACTCAAAGAGAATAAAAGAACATTGGAGAGGAACTCAAATGACAAGCATTAAATTCCAAGTGTGTAAAGCATATTCTCCTTCCTTTGCACATATTCTTTCCTTTTCTTTTTCTTTTCTTTTTTCACAATTCAGATTTTTTTTTTTTAATTAATTGAACCAATGGACTCTCTTTTTCTTTCTTTCTTTCTTTCACATAATACTTTGCACATTGGAATTCACAACCTCCACACTTGTACTATTAATTACCCACAAGCATAAGAGCTCCTCCAAGACAATGAACTAATGCTCTCCCATTCCCTAAGGTAAGGTAACAACATTGTATTTTTGTACATAGGCATATAATGAGCTAAAATCAAAGATAGGCAAATAGGCTCAATGGGGGTATTCAAAGGGAAATAATACAAGGTTGGCTATTTGGCAAAGTGGCTAAATCAAGAAAGAATGCCTCAATCATGTTCATGTATGCAAATGAAAATGTAGCCTCAAAAAGAATCAAACAAGTTCTAGAGTTAACAAATTTCATGAGTGAAAATCACACAAGAAGGAAAAGAATAGCACAAAATGCTAAATCCATCCATTAAAAGCTCAAAATCTCTCAAGACATGCATGTATCTATCAAACTTAATCACAAATCCAACATCTAAAACCAAGTATGTGAAATTAAGGATGGAAAACAAATTATTCAATTATGCTATGAACCTTGAAATGTAATTACTTTAAACTTACAACTTTACAATTTCTACAACATCATTGGAGGGTAATTAAAACAGAAAAATGACAAAAAAAATAGAAAAAAAAAGCAAGAACAGAAACAACTAAACTAATCAACTAAACATAAAACAATAAAGCAACTAAACTATACAAAAATCCCTCCCCCACACTTAAATTTTACATTGTCCTCAATGTAAAAACTTCAAAAAGTAGCAACAGATGACAATTAATAGCAAGCAGTCACATAAGGACAAGTAAAGTAAAAGAGAGAGAAGAAACATCCTTATCAGGGGAGGTAGGTGGCATCTTGCAAGTGGACCTCCTCCACTATGTCCTCTTTAGCTACCTCACAGAATGGCTTGCGGCGGTTGAAACCTGCATGTCCAAGAAATGACCAAACTTCCCGCACACATGTGGGGTAAGATAAAGCAGACATCAAGAACAGAAAATTGAAAATAAAATGAACATAAAACAGTAACAAAAAATAGAAACAAAAGCAAAAGCATAAACAGACTAAAGCAAAACAGAATAGAAAATAGAATACAATTACAGTAATATAATCAGAAAACGTACTCCCCTGAAGCTCAAGATATCATCTTCCGATTACTCTCACGAAGACAGCTAGATACCAGGGTCAAATACCATTCTCACGAAGTCTTGAGTTGCCCCTGTAGAGTCATCTTCTAAAGCTGCAGAATCAAAACCGGAACCAAAACTAGAATCAGATTCAGATGCAGATTCACCAGAATTGCCATTGCTTAAAAATGTAGAAATTTCAGTACAGATAGCACAGCTCATGTCACCATCACAAACAACATGTGAATGGCACTGGACATAATCCTCTATACCTACAAAGTCAGGGAATTCAGAACATAGCTCCTCATACACATCCACTAACTCTGCAGGATCATCAACGACTACAGCCTCTGTGATAGAGTCATCTTGTTCTAAAAATGCTACAATCTCAGAACAAGTAGGGCAAGCAAAATCATCACAATTGTAGCACATAAAATCAGGAGTGCTCAAGAAGGCTGATATCTCAGCACATACTGCACAAGGTACATCACCATCACAATCAGGACAGGAGGGGCACCGAATAGGGTCATCAACACCAACCAAATCTGGGAAGTCAACACAGAGCTCATCATACCCATCCCCAACTAGATCATCAATCAAATCAATGTGATAGACAGAGTGCTCATCCATGGCATGCTGCATAGGCTCAAAAATATTGAACTGCATAACAGAGTCTCCAAACTCCATGGATAGAGTTCCTGCATGAACATCAATCTTGGTCCGTACGGNCACCATCACAATCAGGACAGGAGGGGCACCGAACAGGGTCATCAACACCAACCAAATCTGGGAAGTCAGCACAGAGCTCATCATACCCATCCCCAACTAGATCATCAATCAAATCAATGTGATAGACAGAGTGCTCATCCATGGCATGCTGCATAGGCTCAAAAATATTGAACTGCATAACAGAGTCTCCAAACTCCATGGATAGAGTTCCTGCATGAATATCAATCTTGGTCCGTACGGTCTTAAGGAATAGTCTGCCCAGAATGAGTGGAGCCTTGTTGGATTGTGATTGTCCCTCCATCTCCAGAATGTAAAAATCAGTAGGGAAGATCAGCTCATCAACTCTGACCAACACATCTTCAATCAATCCAGTTGGATATGCACTGCTCCTGTTGGCTAACTGAATTACAACACTAGTAGCTTTCAAGGGTCTAAGTCCAAGAGAACTAAACACAGATATAGGCATCACATTAATGGAAACACCAAGGTCTAGCATGGCATGCTCAAACTTGGATTTCCCTATAACACATGGAATTCTGAAAGTTCCTGGATCCTTGCATTTGTGGGGTAGAGGCTGAATAAGGGCCAAAACGTTTTGACTCATGCTAATTCGCTTATTGCCCTTGAGCCACCTCCTTTGTGTGCATAATTCCTTTAAAAAATTTTCATATTTAGGAATTTGCTTGATAGCATCCAACAATGGAATGTTGATTTCCACTTTCCTGAAAGTCTCCAGAAGCTCTCTATCCTTCTCAGCCTCATCTGTTTTCTTAGACGAAGTGGCTCTCTGTGGAAAGGGAAGAGGCGCAGAATATGTAGGCTTCTGCTGTGGCATCTCTGGAGTAGAACTACTAGTGCGCTAGATGGAACTGCTAGGGTCAACAACAGGTGGAACTGGCATACTAGGTGTACTCTGAACTGCAGGTGCAGGGTCTGGAATTGACTTGCCACTCCTAAGAGTGATTGCACTCACATTCTTTGCATTTGGATTAGGAATGGTCTGAGAAGGAAGTGTACCAGAATCTTGGGATTGCAATTGACTCACAGATGATGCTAATTGTCCAATCTGCATTTCCAGATTCTGCATGGTGGACTCCGCCCTCTGCTGGAACTGAATGTTGCTGGTGGCCAACTGCTTCACCATATCTTCCAATGAAAGTTCAGGTTTGGATGTTGACTGGTTGGCTGGCTGCATAGGCTGCTGCTGGAATGGTGGCCTATTTTGTTGAAACTGGCCCTGTCTGGCTGATTGAAATTGGTTTTGTTGTTGCCAGGGTTGCCTATACTGCTGTTGCTGCGGCTATTGTTGGGAGGACTGCTATTGTGGTGCTGCAATATTGCCATATCGAAAATTTGGATGATCCCTCCAACCAGGGTTGTAAGTGTTGGAGTACGGATCATATCTAGGCTGCTGCTGTGATTGGTATGGGGGTTAACCAGGAAAAACACCTGTTGCAGCTACAGAAGGATCCTGAAATCCAGAATCACCATCTTGCAGTGTAGGGCATGCGTCTGTAGGATGTGATGGACAAGCACAAATGTCAAACAAGCTTGCAGGTTGAGGTGTGGATACTTGTTGCCCTACTGCCAATTGCCTGACCAAGGAGGTCAATTCATCAAGTCTGTACTCCATTCTTTGTTGGTCAGCAAGTGATACACCAACTTCATTAACTCCCGTGGTGGAATGAATCATCCTGACACCAAACTGCTGGGAATTCTCTGCCATATTGGAAATTAAATCTCTGGCAGCAGCAGGTGTTTTATCCACTAATGCTCCTCCACTAGCAGAATCAATGTTACTTCTATCCGAAGGTGACAAGCCCTCATAGAAATATTGTATCAACAACTGATCACTTATTTGATGGTGAAGACAGCTTGAGCACAACTTGGTAAACCTCTCCCAATATTCGTGCAGTGTCTCCTTTGGCAGTTGCCTTATGCCACATATGTCTTTTCGAATGGCAGCAGTTCTAGATGCAGGGAAGAACTTTGCCAGAAATAGCTTCTTCATGTCACTCCAATTTCTGACCGAACCTTGTGACAAGTAAAAAAGCCAGTCTTTAGCTGAATCAGCAAGAGAGAAAAAGAATGCTCTTAACTTGATCTGCTCTTAATAGATTCCTTGTGGCCTCATTGTGGAACAAACCACATGGAATTCCTTTAAATGTTTATGAGGATCTTCACCTGCAAGACCATGAAACTTTGGCAGCAAGTGTATCAATCCAGATTTCAATTCGAAAGCAGTATCAATTTTAGGATATTGGATCCCTAAAGATTGGTAAGCAATATCAGGGGTAGCCAATTCCTTAAGAGTTCTGTCTCTAGGCTGCATGTTATTATTATTTCCAGCTCTATTAGCATTATCAGCTCTATCACCCTGACCAACAGGATCAGCAACAGGAATAACAACAGGATCAACCATGGTTGGATCTAAATTATCAGCTGCTCTATGTGCTCTATTAAGTGTATGCAAGGTTTTCTCTATTTCAGGGTCTACTTCAAGCAATACAAAAGGAGAAGACCTAGTCATACACCATGCAAACAAGTGACTAAATGCCTAAACACACCACAATGCACAAAAACACAAAAAAAAACACACAAAACTGACAGAATTTAGCTAAAACTGAAACACACCAAAAACATAAAACAAAGGTAAAAAGACACCAAAATAAGACTAGAAAAGGTATCTAAACATTTTTAAAAAAATTTCTACCACCACAGGACGAAAGGTGGATGAAAATGGAACTCAAAAATCAAATAAAAAATCTTTAAAAACTGGAAAAGTGGTCAAAACAGTGAAATTTGGCTTAAAAAGGCAGACCACACAGCCAAAGGCTGTGACTATTGGTTGTTAGCCCCTTTTCCTTCAACTGACCAAGTTTCAGGTCAATCGGAGCACAAAATTTTGTTCGGAACAGTAGAACTGAAAATCACTAAATCAAGCCAAACCGAAGGGAAAACAAGGAAAAATGGAACCAAATTAACATGTTTCACACAAGGAAAACCTAAAACATTGAGGGGCACCTCAAAGCAAGAAAAACAATGACCACTGGTCTCAAACAGAATGGATACTTGGCCAAAAAGTTATAGAAAAAGTGGCCAGAACCCTAAAAAGAACAAAAACTCAAACACAAGTAGGGTGAATTAGGGGGAAGTTAAAAGTCAGTTTTACTACTAATAATATTGATTCAAAGATAGAACAATCCCCGGCAATGGCGCCAAAATTTGATGAGTTGCCGAGGCTCCTCAAATTAGTTAAAGTTTAAGGTCGGTTACCTAAGCTACTTATAGCATAAAGCAGCCCTAAGTTGAACCTAAGGATTGTTCTATTTAGTGAATCATATTTAGAAACATATCAACAGGGGGGTTTTGTTTGTTCATGTGATTAACAGAAATTAATGGTAAGTGGTAAAGTTTTAGGGAAAACAACCAATCCAAGTCTTAACTAATTCTGATTTTGATCCATCCTTGATTTCCAAGGATCCATTTAATTATTAACCATGTTCTTGGCCTTTAAAACATATCAAGAAGCCTCTCAATGTTCTATGGATGTCCACTGGTTAAGCAACCAGAATTCGGTTCAACAGGAGACTAAATGAATTAAGCAAACATTCAAGTCCAGTTTAACCTAAGTCCAGAATCCAGCCAAGGTAATTAATCCGTCCAAGCTTAGAACCATTAATTAACCATACAATCCTCTTTTATCACATGCAAACAGAATATGAAAATCCAAATCCGAATTAAGCAATTCAAACAGAATATTTCAGAGGATTGAAAGAACTTGATTAACAACTAAATGAATAACAACAACACATAATCTCAAAACCAATAATCAGAACAGCCAAAACCTGGATTGATTTGATGAATTAGCCCTCCATGAACAAGAGAAGCCAAGTTCTTACAAAATATCTAAAGAGAAAACTTAAAGACTAAGGAAAGCTCAAAAACTGTCTAAAATATCTAATGACTTAATATGAATTTCGGCTGCCCCTTTGTGCTGATATAGACCTCCAAAATTACATGCACACCCAAATTTCCCTTAGGGCACACTTGTTCCCATGGGCCTTAGCTTTAATTGGGCTTTGGTTTGGGCCCATTTAGACTTTTCATGAGGAAGTTAGGCCCATTTAAGTGCCAATAGGTGTCTGGAACCATCAGCCAAATTCGACCGCAAATAAGACCATCTTTAATATAAAATATGGTGAATCGGTCTTCATAACAATTGAAGCTCTATCTATTCACTTTCCAATGGTACAATTTTCAAGTCCATATGACATCCACAGCTCAAGTTATGGCCCAAACACTTCATGTAGGTCAGGATCCTGCGACAGCATGTCTTCTTTGGCTTCCAGGCTGCATACGACCTTCTGGACGTCCGAATTGGCTTTGGAGCCCTAAAAGAAAGTTGTAGAAAATTCTCTCAGCTTTCCTACAAGGTATGACTCTGAATTTTTAGACATCCATAACTCAAGATATGCATGAAACACAGAGACAACATAAAATGCTCAGTATTGCTTGAAATTGCAATTAGGCACAAATGGATCCAAGGTCATCAAATGAGGTCTAAGTCTACTCAATTCAACCCAAAAGAGGTTTAAAAGACTAAATATGAGGGATAACTACTGTGTAAAAAGTGTGTTCATCAGGCTTCCAAAACTTCAAACTGGAAACCGAATTGGAGGGATACTCCTAAAACAGCTCCAAAGTCGAGGGAAGAGGCAAGACTAAGGCCTACGGGTTCTACTTCTACTCCTCAAGGTAAAACTGCATATAACTCTTCTTCTAAATCACATGACATCAAGTGCTACAGGTGTCAAGGGCGAGGGCATATATCTTCTAAATATCCCAATAGAAGAAAAGTCATTTTGCTTGCTAGTGGTGAATATGATAGTGAAGAAGAACCTATTATTACACCCGGTTGTGAAGACATGCCACCCTTGGAAGATGCTAGTGACATGGAGGGTATTGATAACTTTCTTCCATATCAGTATTTGATGGTGTCTAGGCGTGTGCTCAACATGCAGCCGAGGGAAGATGACATCGAAGAACATAGAGAGCCTATCTTTCAAAATTGATGCTTGGTGGGAGACAAGATATGTAGTGTTATTATTGACAGTGGATCTTGTACCAATGTTACTAGTACCTTGGCAGTAGAGAAGTTGGGTTTACCTACTATTCCACACCCCACGCCTTATAGGCTACGGTGGTTGAATGATAGAGGAGATTTATGGGTAAACAAGCAAGTTCAGATTGCATTTTCTTGTAGTACTTTTAAAGATGAAGTGTTATGTGATGTGGTGCCCATGCATGCTTGTCACATTTTGTTGGGGTGACCATGGCAGTTTGATAGGCAAGTGAAGTATGACGGATACAACAACATTTACACTGTCTACAAGAATAACAAGGCTACTTTGTTGAAACCATTGAAACTTGCTCTTGCATATGCGAATCAAGCAAAGATTACAAAAGTATGCAAAGAGATAGAAGAGAAAGCAGCAAAAGAAAAAGAGGCTGAGAGAGAGAAAAAAAAAGTAAGGTAAAAAATAGTGAGAGAAGACACAAAGTGAGTGCTTTTGCACAAAAAAGTGAGGTCAAGAGTGTTCTGTTGTCTAAGCCAAACCTTCTTGTACTTATGTACAAGGATGTCTATTTTACTAACTCTCTTACCCCTTCTTTACCTAGTGTGGTTGTTTCTTTGATGCAGGAATTTGCTGATATTTTCCTTGACGAGATACCACATGGTTTGCCTCCCTTAAGGGGCATAGAGCACCATATTGACTTTGTTCCTGGATCGACTATCCCTAATAAACCAGCCTACCGAGCTAATCCTGAAGAGACAAAGGAAATTTAAAGGCAAGTGGATGAGCTAGTACAAAAGGGATTCGTGAAGGAAAGTCTAAGTCTATGTTCAGTTCCAGTTATCGTGGTGCCAAAGAAAGATGGGACATGGCACATGTGTGTGGATTGCCGAGCCATCAACCAAATCACAGTTAAGTATAGACATCCTATCCCTAGATTAGATGACATGCTTGATGAGTTATGTGGTTCAAGTATCTTTTCCAAGATAGATTTAAAGAATGGATACTACCAAATTCGCATGAAAGAAGGAGATGAGTCGAAAAATGCATTTAAAACAAAATATGGTTTGTATGAGTGGTTAGTAATGTCTTTCGGTTTAACTAATGCACCTAGCACTTTCATGAGACTAATGAACCATGTCTTGCGTGTCTTTATTGGAAAATTTGTGGTAGTTTATTTTGATGATATCCTAGTTTATAGCAAAACCCTAGATGAACATGTGTCACATTTGCATGTTGTCTTTATTGCTTTGAGAGAACATAAATTGTATGCTAATTTCAAGAAGTGTGCATTTTGTTCCCATTCTGTTATATTTCTTGGGTTTGTTGTAAGTTCTAAGGGTATTAGCATGAGTGAGGAGAAGATTAAGGCAATTCGAGATTGGCCTACACCTAAGAATGCGAATGAGGTAAGATCTTTCCATGGCTTAGCTAGTTTTTATAGGTGGTTTGTAAAGAATTTCAATACTATAGCTGCACCCCTAAATGAACTAGTTAAGAAAAATGTGAGTTTTAAGTGGGGTGAGGTACAAGAGAGGGCATTTACCACTATAAAGGAAACTTTAACTAGTGCTCCTCTTTTATGTTTGCCTAACTTTGACAAAGCTTTTGAGATTGAATGTGATGCTTCAGGTATTGGAATAGGGGCTATTTTGATGCAGGATTCCAAGCCTATTGCATATTTCAGTGAGAAGCTTAATGGGGCAGCATTAAATTATCCCACTTATGACAAAGAGCTTTATGCTCTAGTGAGGACTCTCCAAACATGGCAGCACTATCTATGGCCTCGGGAATTCATCATTCATTTGGACCATGAGAGTTTGAAGTATCTGAAATCCCAAGGTAATTTAAATAAGAGACATGCCAAATGGTTAGAGTTCATTGAGACGTTCCCCTATGTTATTAAATATAAAGCTGGGAAGGAGAATGTCGTTGCTGATGCCTTGTCTAGAAGGTATACTTTAATTACTTCTTTGCATGCTAAGCTATTAGGTTTTGAGCTTATCAAAGACTTGTATGAATCTGATTCTGATTTCGGTCAACTATGGATTGCTTGTGCTAAGTATGCTAGTGGTGATTATTATAGGCATGATGGGTACTTGTTTAAGAAAGATAAATTATGTGTGCCTGCATGTTCTATACGTGATTTGCTTGTTAGAGAGACGCATGGTGGTGGCCTAATGGGGCACTTTGGTGTTAAAAAGACTTTGGATATTTTACATGAACATTTTTATTGGCCTCACATGAAACATGATGTGCTTTCTATTTGTGACAAGTGTATTACTTGTAAACAGGCCAAGTCCAAAGTTATGCCACATGGACTTTATACACCATTGCCTATACCTAGTCAACCTTGGATTGATATTTCTATGGATTTTGTGCTAGGGCTGCCAAGGTCACCAAGTGGGAAAGATAGTATCTTTGTGGTTGTTGATAGGTTTAGCAAGATGGCTCACTTTATTGCTTGTGCTAAAACTAATGATGCAACACACATTGCTGACTTGTTCTTTAAAGAAATAGTGCGCTTGCATGGTTTACCTAGAACAATAGTGAGTGATAGAGATGTGAAGTTCCTAAGTCACTTTTGGCGAACCCTATGGGGTCGATTGGGGACTAAGCTTCTATTTTCTACGGTTGCACATCCTCAGACAGATGGGCAAACTGAGGTTGTTAATAGAACACTTGCTACTATATTGCGTGCTATTATGCAAAAGAATCTTAAGCGTTGGGAACAATCTTTGCCGCATGTTGAGTTTGCTTATAATCGCACTGTACACTCTACTACTTCTTATTCCCCTTTTGAGATTGTTTATGGATTTAATCCTTTAACTCCCTTGGATATTTTACCTTTGCCTACTAATGAGTTTGCTAATCTTGATGGTAAGCACAAGGCAGATTTTGTTAGAGACTTGCATTCCAAGGTTCGGGCTAATATTGAGAAAAAGAATAAGCAGTATGCTCGGCATGCCAACAAGGGCACTAGGGTTATATTCGAACCAGGTGATTGGGTTTGGGTACACCTTAGGAAGGGATGGTTTCCTACCCAATGGAAATCAAAGTTGCACCCTCGAGGAGATGGGTCGTTTGAGGTCCTTGAGCGGATTAATGCCAATGCCTACAAAATTAATCTTCCTAGTGAGTATGGCGATGTTAGTGCTACTTTTAATGTTGCTGACTTAACCTTGTTTAATGTAGGTGATGATTTAGATTCGAGGATGAATCCTTCCTAGGAGGGAGGGAATGATACAAATCAGCTTGCTATATGCCCTAACCCTAGGAGTGTTCATGATCCCTTGCTTGGAGTTGGAGGCCCGATGACTAGAAACAGAGCTAAGCGAGTGAGAGAGGCGCTGTTGAGCCTAGTCCAAGAGGTGCAAACTAAGGAAAGAGCAGTTGGGCCAAGTTCAGAGTTGAGATAGATCACTTATCTGTCTCTTGTAAAAGGTGCACATGGGCTAGCTTGGAGCCCAAGTTTGGCAGGCCAAAAACTATGTTTAATTTAATTAGTTTTATTTTTGGGCCTTTATGTTTATGGGCCAAAACGTTTAATTAGTTTTAAATTCATTTTTAAGATTTTTGGCTTTTATGTCTATGAGCCAAAATAGGTATTAGGGTTTTATTAACATTCTTAGAGGATCCATCTTAGCTTGTAGCCTCCTAGCCGAATTACCTATATAAGGAATTCGTGTATGCCTTTGCAAAATAATTTTGAGATTAATATTATTCAGTTTTTGAATTACTGAGTTTCTCTGGATTGAGAGCTTCCCTGTTTTTCTTGGGCAAAGAACTTGAACTAGAACTTACTAAGGATCCTTACTTGTTAAGGGTTCACCCTATTGCGATAACCAAGGTCATCCCACAATTTGGTATCCAGACACTCCGTTTCGATCCTTCAGGTACGCGAATGCATCACTAGGTCCTCTTAATCTTTCCTTGAAGACTTCTATGATGGACTTTGTGATCCTATTTTATGACTAGTGTAGACTCTATTTGTCATTGTTTTGTAAATAGTATTATTTGAGGAATATATAGCAGAACTGACGGGTGCCGAACCGTACAAAATTAAACTATTAATTGCAACTAATTTGTAGTATAGGATGCAACCAGTGTCGTCTCCCAAGGATTCACCAGAACAAATAATCTAATAAAACTTTAAGCAAGAACAGAACATAATAAAGGGGGGGAGGGGTTTGTGTTGAATGCAGAATGATTAGAATTCAGAAAGCAGTAAATAGGATTTAATCAAATAAGAGAAAACGCAATCAACTTAAGCAAGCAACCAAACCTTAATCCATCCTTGTTCACTAAAGATAACCTAGATCTGACTTAATTCCTAGTTAAATGTTGCTTGGAACCCCTAACAGTAACACTTAGAATTCCTATTGATTTACCAATCAGGATTCAATTAATCATGGAATTAAGACTCTAGACAACCGCTTTATATCACTAAGTCAAGATTAACTTAATAGCCGAATTAGCCAAGTTAACCATATATTAAAGACCTTTAAAGTATAATTATCAATCTGATTACTGTTATGAATCTAATCAACCGATTTAAATTCATACAAAGCATGCATGTAATTAAAATATCATTCAATCACATGAAGAAGGGAAGAAACAGTAATTCAAATTAAATCAAATCAAACCCGGTTGAAGCACTGGAACTCTGGATTATTAAGTTTGGCTCCTCTTGAATTGATTACAAACGAACTTAGCCTTCCATGGAAGACTTGAACATAAAGCAGGGGGAAAAAATGAACTCAGCAAAGGAGGCAGCAGCAGCTCAAGGGAATTTCGTATCTTTCTGGTTGTGTCTGATTTACCTCAACAACTTTAGAATATATACTAGTTGGCTGCCTCCTCTAGGTTTCCTAAATTATTAATGGTAAAAACATGATCAAGCCTTAGTGTCATGTGTGCTGGCCCAATAAGTAGATGTTGGCCCAAATAAACATGTTCTGGTCCAATAGGCAGACCTAAGGAAAGGAATCAGTCAATGTTGGGCGGAGCAGAAAATCTGGACTGCTTGCATGTGAATTTCAGTTATTCAGACGCGAGAATCAGCTTCTGGGCTCTTCATATGAAATGTGGAATTTTCTGTCAGCTTTCTAACGAAACTGGAATCAAATCAATGGGACATCTGTAGCCAAAGATATGGTGAAAAACATAAGTAATGCCAGAATTTAACAGTTAAGCAATTAAAATCTACAAGCACCAACAAATCCAAATCTACAAAACATGTCTAAAGGCCATAAAAATCACTAGAAACACACACTAAAAGACTAAGTATAAGGGAAACAAATAGTATAAAATAATGTGTTATCAAATTCCCCCACACTTAGCTTTTTGCATTCCTGGGCAAAATCACAAGAAACAAACTAACTAGAATAAGAAAAACAGCTCTCCAATCAAATCAAGAATGCAAAGTTAAAGTAAAAAAACAATTCAAACTTAAAGAATAGCAACACTCATGGAACAATATCTCTTGACAACTAAAGAACAAAAAACGTGGCAATTTTATTTAATAGGAACGAGTCAAAGTAGATAGCCTCTCACAAGATAAATAAATGCTCTCAATTCTCTCAAGTGTCTAAGGTAAGTATTTCTCTCCAATCATCCTATCAAAATCACACTACCATAAGCTTGTTCACTTTCTCAGTCTCCACTACCTATGTCACATGCATAACACAAATCAAAAGGACTTTTAAAAGGTTTGTAATGGGGAAAGGTAAATAGATGGCAATAATATGCAAAAATGGCTAAAGCACCCAATGAATCACAAAGAGCATTTAATTATGGAGAAATTCAAGTACTTTATGCATCTTGACTTTGGGCTTCAACTCATTTTTTTCTTTTCCCAAAACAATTTTATTCTCTTGTTGCTGCTGTATTTTTTTTTTCATTTTTTTTTGAAGCATAACACTTAACAATTTCAGCCACAACCAATCAGCCATAACTTGATGCTTTATTTTTGTAAGAATTTACTCCCTTTTTATTCAATGCAATGCTCTGCAATTTCTAAGGGTTGGGTAAGACATGGTTTTACACTTAGGCTTGCAATGAGCTACACATGAAAGAAAGGATCATTAGGCTCAAAAAAGGGTAATCAAAGGATAAAATCAAAGTTAGCTATTTGGTCTAGTAGCTTCTCAAAGAAAGGAATGTCTTAATCACTTTTATGCATGCATGTGCAAATGTAATTTTAACTATGAAACAGAACAAGTTTTAGAGTATCAAATTGATAGATGAAAACACATAAGAAAGAATCATGACATATGGCTCAAATCCTCACAGCTTATAAGACTACCAAGAATCAACTCATCCAAATCAAATTTTGTTGCCATATCACTGAAATCTAAGAAGCAAGATAATTGTCCACTCATGTTGTAACACTTTAGAATCAAAATTGCTTCAAACTATTCTCTTCACAACTTTTAAATTAATTGGAAAGAACTAGAAAATTCTAAGAATAAAACAAAAAATAGCAAACCTAAAAGAAAACAGAAAACAAAAACCATAAAAACAGCACAGTAGGCTAATCCCTCTCCCACACTTAAATTTTTACAGTGTCCTCAATGTAAAGCTTAACAGTTATCACCAATCAAATAGGACAAGTAAAATAAAAAAGAGAGACGAAACATCCTTATCAAGTGAGGAAAATAGCTTTGTGCACGAATCAAATTCCTTTATCAGTTAGCAACCAAGTTCCTTCCTTTATTTGCAACAAGCAAAACAAGATACCTGGGTCAAAGACCACTCTCNTCTAAGAAGCAAGATAATTGTCCACTCATATTGTAACACTTTAGAATCAAAATTGCTTCAAACTATTCTCTTCACAACTTTTAAATTAATTGGAAAGAACTAGAAAATTCTAAGAATAAAACAAAAAATAGCAAACCTAAAAGAAAACAGAAAACAAAAACCATAAAAACAACACAGTAGGCTAATCCCTCTCCCACACTTAAATTTTTACAGTGTCCTCAATGTAAAGCTTAACAGTTATCACCAATCAAATAGGACAAGTAAAATAAAAAAGAGAGACGAAACATCCTTATCAAGTGAGGAAAATAGCTTTGTGCACGAATCGAATTCCTTTATCAGTTAGCAACCAAGTTCCTTCCTTTATTTGCAACAAGCAAAACAAGATACCTGGGTCATAGACCACTCTCCCAAAGCCCTTAAAAAACAAAACAAAACTGAAAATCTTATAAATAACATGAAAGCATAAAAATATATAAGGGCATAAAAGAAATAATGAAGCAAACAATGTAAAACTAGAAGCAACTAAACTTAGCCCTTGACTTAAAAATTTAGCAAAGCAAGCAATCAAAAGATCACTAAAGGAAATGTGCAGCAAAAAATTTACAATCCTACCTAAAGCATGAGAACATGAAAAATCTTGTTAAGTATATACAACCATCCATGGTCCCTATATAAAAATCTAAAAGAAAGCAAATAATCATATACTACAAATCTAAGTCTATAACAGTCATGCTTAAGCTCATCCTTACAAAATACACTAGTATCATGCAACATGTTGTTCATGCAAGCCTCAAGATGACACTTAGATTCTTGCAAAGAATTGGCAAACAACAACATCTCTTGCTTCCCATTCGAATAATAGCTTGGCCTATGGTTGGCTTGGACAGCCCATGTATTACCTGCACTCATTCCACCAACCACAAAATATTCACTTGCAACTAAGGTTCTAACATGATCTATACCTAGTGCTTTAGCATGTGAAGAAGTAAGAAGCATGAAATCACCTAACCCTTCAATATTAGTGTTTAAATCATCACATGCATGCATCATAACTACAAGCTTAGGGTCATGTTGGAACAACTTTTCAGCAAGCTCACAATTAAAATCAGGTTGTGTTAAAGTAGGAAAAAGTGTAGAATTGACTGTATGACCCTTGTCAGGTTCATTTTGGGTTGTTTCTTGAGAGTCTTCTTCAAAATCTAACTCATTGTAGACATCTTCAACTAAATCCTCCTATGTTTTCTTGGACTGAGTGACTCTCTCGGATTCTAGGGTCACTGAATCAAGGACAACTTTCTCTACTGTCTGTGGCTTGTTTGTAGGTTGAGGTTCAATTGGTTCTGGTATAGAATTTTTCAGTTGGTTCTAGAATTGTCTGTGAAGGAATTTTTTTAGAACCTTGGGACATCAGTTCACTCACTGAGGATACCAATTGTCCAATCTGGGTATCTAAATTTTGCATGGCAGCCTCTGTCCTCTGCTGGAACTGAATGGTATGAGTGATCAATTGCTTCACCAAATCCTCAATTGAAGGTTCAGGTTCTATGCATGTTAGACTTGGTTGTTGCATAGGCTGCTCTAACGGTTGCCAATACTGCTGTGGTAGGGCTGCATTGCCATATATCATATTGGTATGATCTCTCCAATCAAGGTTATAGTCATTGAAATATGGATCATATATAGGCTGTTGCCATGCAGCTACAAAACGATCGTGAAATCCATAATCATCATCCTGAAATGTAAGGCATGCATTGGTATGATGAGAGGTGCAAGAACAAATGCCACAAAATTGGATTGGTTGCATGGCTGATTGTTGATGTTGGGCCATTGTTAACTGTCTCACCAATGAGGATAATTCATCAATGTTATGCTCCATCCTTTATTGGTCAGTAAATGATGCAACAACCTCTTACACTCTTATAGTATAATGAGAACCTAGCATAAAAAAAAAAATAAATAAATAACAGAACACCAAAACACACCAACATACAAAATAACATACAAAGTTATACAAAAAGTAACAGAATTGAACTAAAAGAGAAACACACAAAATGCACAAAACAAAGGTAAAAACATAATAAAATAAATCTAGTTACGGTATCTAAATATTTAAAAAAAAAATGAGACCACCACAGAATGAAAGTTTAATGAACTACAGAATGAAGCAGTGAAAGAAAAGGGTAAAAACCAAAACACACCAAAAGCACTAAACAAAAGCAAAAAGACACCAAAATAACACTAGTTGACCCATCTAAACATTTTTAAAAAAATTTCTACCACCACAGCATGAAAGCTTGATGAAAATAAAACTCAAAAATAAAATAAAAAATATTATAAAATTGAAAAAGGGGTTCAAACAATGGAATTTGGCCAAGATAGGGTAGTGCTCAGTGCTTTATCACTGAGTTATATTTCTCACACCGTTTTCCTTCAACTGACCAATTTTCAGCTGAATCAGAGCACAAAAATCCGTACAAAATTTTTACCCGTAAAATCGCAAATTCATGCCAAAACGCTGGGAAAATAAGGAAAAATTTGGGAACATGCACAAGAATTCATGCAATGGGAACCTAAATCAGTAAGGCAAACAAAACAGCAAGAAAAACAATAATTACAGAGCTCACACAACCTAGAAAGTTTGCCAAAAAGTGAACTAAGATAGCAAAGGGGACAGAATAGCGGCAAAGGAGACAAAACAAGGGCAATAATAGCACAAAGTTTAGCTCACAGTGCTTCTCACAAAGCAATTTCTTAGTCCACTAATTTGCAATTCAATCCCAGTTGGTCAGAATCAAAGACAAGACAAAAACATAAACACTAAACAAAGAAAGAAAACTTAAAGAGATAAGGAAAACAAAATAGGAAAGCAAGTAGAACAAGGGGAAAACAAATGAAGAAAAATTGCCAGAAACAAGAACAGTAAGCAAGCAAAACAGTAACAAAAGAGTCCTAAGAAGATTAATATGTTAGGTGAAATCCCCCAGCAACGGCGCCAAAATTTTGACGGGTGCCGAGCTGTACAAAATTAAACTACTAATTGTAACTAATTTGTAGTATAGGATGCAACCATTGTCCTCTCCCAAAGATTCACCAGAACAAATAATCTAATAAGACTTTAAGCAAGAACATAACAGAATAAAGGGGGGGTTGTGTTGAATGCAAAATGATTAGAATTTAGAAAGTAGTAAATAGGATTTAATCAACTAAGAGAAAACACAATCAACTCAAGCAGGCAACCAAACCTTAATCCATCCTTGTTCACTAAAGATAACATAGATCTGACTTAATTCTTGGTTAAGTGTTACTTGGAACCCCTAATAGTAACACTTAGAATTCCTATTGATTTACCAATCCGGATTCAATTAATCATGGAATTAAGACTCTAGGCAACCGCTCTATATAACTAAGTCCAGATTAACTTAATAGCTGAATTAGCTAAGTTAACCATATATTAAAGACCTTTAAAGTAGGATTATCAATCTGATTACTGTTATGAATCTAATCAACCGATTTAAATTCATACAAAGCATGCATGTAATTAAAATATCATTCAATCACATGAAGAAGGGAAGAAACAGTAATTCAAATTAAATCAAATCAAACCCGATTAAAGCACAGGAACTCTGGATTATTAAGTTTGGCTCCTCTTGAATTGATTACAAACGAACTTAGCATTCCATGGAAGACTTGAACATAAAGCAGGGGGGAAAATGAACTCAACAAAGGAGGCAGCAGCAGCTCAAGGGAATTTCGTATCTCTCTGGTTGTGTCTGATTTGCCTCAACAACTTGAGAATATATACTAGTTGGCTGCCTCCTCTAGGTTTCCTAAATTATTAATGGTAAAAACATGATCAAGCCCTAGTGTCATGTGTGCTAGCCCAATANTGTGTGCTGGCCCAATAAGTAGATGTTGGCCCAAATAAACATGTTCTGGTCCAATAGGCAGGCCTAAGGAAAGGAATCAGTTAATGCTGGGCAGAGCAGAAAATCTGGACTGCTTGCACGTGAATTTCAGTTATTCAGACGCGAGAATCAGCTTCTGGGCTCTTCATATGAAATGTGGAATTTTCTGTCATCTTTCCAACGAAACTGGAATCACATCAATCGGACATCTGTACCCAAATATATGATGAAAAATGTAAGCAGTGCCATAATTTAACAGTTAAGCAATTAAAATCTACAAGCACCAACAAATCCAAATCTACAAAACATGTCTAAAGGCCATAAAAATCACTAGAAACACACACTAAAAGACTAAGTATAAGGGAAACAAATAGTATAAAATGATGTGTTATCAAGAACCCCATCTCAACAGAAGTATTNAGGCAGGCCTAAGGAAAGGAATCAGTCAATGCTGGGCAGAGCAGAAAATCTGGACTGCTTGCACGTGAATTTCAGTTATTCAGACGCAAGAATCAGCTTCTGGGCTCTTCATATGAAATGTGGAATTTTCTGTCATCTGTCCAACGAAACTGGAATCACATCAATCGGACATCTGTACCCAAATATATGATGAAAAACGTAAGCAGTGCCATAATTTAACAGTTAAGCAATTAAAATCTACAAGCACCAACAAATCCAAATCTACAAAACATGTCTAAAGGCCATAAAAATCACTAGAAACACACACTAAAAGACTAAGTATAAGGGAAACAAATAGTATAAAATGATGTGTTATCAAGAACCCCATCTCAACAGAAGTATTCTTCATTGTTGTCTTGACATAGCATCAAATTCTTGTAGAATATTACTGACGATGCCTAATTTGGATTGGTGATCTGGAGGTAGGCAGGTTGGGTTGATCACACGATACCTGCACAGTAATAAAGGGTCAAGAGTCGGATGGTGATACCCGAGCTCCGATGCCTAAGTTAGCACAATCCAAGCTAAATAGTATGAGAATAATGAAGTTTGAGCGAAAGTCCTTATACTTGTCATATGGGGGTTATTTATAAGTGATGCTTGAAGGATATGAAGGACATATACAAATTTGCTGGTGTAGGCCTTTGGCTAACTGGGCTTGAAAGCTTGATGAACACACTTTTTATACAGTAGTTATCTCTCATATTTAGTCTTTTAAACCTCTTTTGGTCTGAATTGAGTAGACTTGTGCCACATTTCATGAGTTTGGATCCAATTGAGCTTAAATGTATTTTTCAGCAATAATGGACATTTTATGCTGTCTCTGTGTTTCATTCATATCTTTAGTTATGGATGTCTAAAAATTTTAAGTGATACCTTGTAGGAAAGCTGAGAGAATTATCTACAACTTTCATTCAGGGCTTCAAAGCCAATTCGAACGTCCAGAAGGTCATATGCAGCCTGGAAACCAGAGAAGAGATGTTGTCGCAGGATCCTGACCCGCATGCAGTGTTTGGACAATAACTTGAGATTTAGGTGTCGTGTGGACTTGAAACTGATCCCATTGGAATGCTAACAGATAGGGCTTCAATTGTTATGAAGACTGGTTCACCAAATTGTATATTTTAGATGGTCTTATTTCTTGTCGAATTTGGCTGATGGTTCCAGAAACCTGTTGGCACTTAAATGGGCCTTCATGACAAGTCCAAATGAGCCCAAACCAAAGCCCAATGAAAGCTAAGGCCCATGGGAATAAGTGTGCCCTAAGGGAAGTTTAGGTGTGCATGTATTTTTGGAGGTCTATATGTTCAAAAAGAGGCAGCCGAAATTCAGAAGGAGGCATTAGGATATTTTAGACAGCTTTTCAAGTTTTCTCTCTAGATATTTTGTAAGAACTTAGCTTCTCTTGTTCATGGAAGGCTGAATACTCAAATCAATCTAGGTTTTGGTTGTTCTAATTATTGATTATGAGATTATGCTTTGATTGCTATTCATTTAATGGTTAATCTACTTCTTTGCTTCCTCTAAACTATTCTGTTTGAATTGCTTAAATTCGAATTTGGATCTTCATATGTTGATTGCTGAATTGCATGTGACAAAAGATGAACTTAAAGGTTAATTAATGTTTCTAAGCTTTTGGACGGATTAATTACCTTGACTGGATTCTGGACTTAGGTTAAACTGGATTTGAATGGGTGCTTAATTCATTTAGTCTTAGTTGATCCGAATTCTGGTTGCTTAACCAATGGTATCCATAGAGCATTGAAAGGCTTCTTGATGTGTTTTAAAGGCCAAGAACTAGGTTAATAATTGAATGGATTCTTGGAAATCAAAGATGGATTAAAATCAGAATTAGTTAGACTTGGATTGGTTGTTTTCCTTAAGGTTTACCACTTAAAATCAATTTTTGTGAATCACTTCTACAAAACAAACCCCCCTGTTTATATGTTCCTAAATCTGATTCACTACTTAGAGTAATCCCTTGGTTCGACTTAGGGTTGCCTTATGCTACAAGTAGCTTTGGTAAACCGACCTTAAACTTTCACTAATTTGAGGAGCCTCGGCAGCTCATCAAAGCTATTAGGTCAAATATTGGGTATATACACATGCCCCCCTTTTGACCTCGAAAATTATCTTTACTGACCTAAAAATCCCGAGGATTCTCCGAGGTGGATGGATTGACGATTTCTGAGGTCAGGTTATGGAGGAGAGCGGGGTTGAGGTGTGATTTTGAGATCCGAATAATGCGCTGAGTGTTATGATGGGCATGCTGGCGCTTCATACTTTTAAACCACGTGGCTCTCTGTCAGAGAGTCGTTATAATGGCAGCCGTTGTTTGGGCGTCTTGAGGTGTCAGAGCCAGTTGGGACTCGACATTTGGTCTTCCCAAGCTAAAATACGGCTGCTTTGCCATTCGTTGGATGAGAATGGGTTTGACGGTTTGATTTGCTTGGCCTCGTCCTATAAATAAAGGCTGGTGGAACCTCATTCTGCTCTTTTGACAAACTTTCAAAGAACGATGCATAGGTCAGAGCAAACTAAAAAAGAGAATTTGCTTGTGCTAGGATCTAAGCTCAGGCTACATTTTCCAAGGTAACTTGCCTTCTTAAACTCCTAGGGCGCTAGGTTTTTTTCTTTTCGTCGAGGTCGGTTGAGATTTAGATAGATGGACAGTTGCTCGTCGACTGGGGGTGCTGACCCTATGGATTACCTGGAACCAATTGAGGTCCTTTCTTCTGACAAGGAGGAAAATGTTGATGAGGGGCCAACGAATGATAGGGAGCCAGCGAATGATATGGAAGCGAGTGGTTCAGGAAGAGTAAGCTCCACTAAAACTAGCGAGGGTGTCCCGACCACTAGTCATTCTGTCCTTTTTTTGTTCATGAGAACGCTAGGAACATGTTCTCCACTCTCCGGACTGGTTATATCAAGGAGTATATATCTTTTTATTTTCATATTGGCTGGTTTCACTCCATGTACGATATTCAGCCCTGCCCTCGAAATTCTTCTGTGCGTGAAAATTGTCCCCGTAATGACTTTTTTACCTTTAGTGTTACTTATATAGAACGGGCAGGAGCCAAGTTGCCTCTCACCGACTTTAAGATGGCTTTCTTTAACTAGATAAACGCGGCCCCCTCCCAACTTCATACCAACGGGTAGGGTTTTCTCGGAGCATTCCAAAAATTATGTAATTTCCTGTCTATAGAATCTAGAGTAGATGTATTCTTTTATTTTTTTACTCTAAAGGATGAGAGTTCAACCATGAGTTCTTGTATATAGCAAGTCGCCATAAGTTAAGCCTAATGAAATTGGTGGAGGAGTCCGCGAAGGGTTGGAAAGATAGGTTTTTTCGAGTAACGATTCCGACCTGGAAAGTGGGCCCCTTGCCGAGGATGGCTTTCTTTTTGGACCAAGATTTGAGACCGAGATTCCCCCTGCATTGGAACCAGTGCATAAACAAGCAGCAGCTCAGTCGATAAAGGAGTATGACAGGGAAGTTCGCCAGATCATTGCCGTTATTGTCCCCTTATGCCATGAGAGAGCTCAATTAGTCACCCTAAAGGCCAAAAATTTAATTATTCGGTATTTACTGCTTTATTTTCAATAAAATTTTCTAAGTTCATTGACGGAGCTGATATTGTTTTGTAGAGGGCAAGATACCCAAGGATCTGATGGTGAAGCTTGGGCAGCTATCGAAGGCCAATGCCCAGAAAGTTGCTGGGCAGGCGAAGGTGATTTTTGTTGAGCCTGTAAGGGTAGTGTCCGCCTAGGAAACCCGGGTTGTCCAGCAGAGGCGAGCCCTGTGACTGTTAAAGGTAAATAGAGGGACGGGGCAAAATGGCAGAGGACATCGACATTGGTGGAGAGCAAGAAATTAGACCCGACCTTCAGCCGAGTGTTTGACCTAAACTCGGAGGTGAAGCATTTTGAGTTGGTCGCTGCACCCGTGGAGGAGAAGAACCAGGAACATTCTAGCTGTTCTTTCTGGAATGACAAGTTTCCCATAGAGGGCCAGCTCAAGGGACTTGCCCTGCCTATGGACAAGAGGAAACTCGCTGAAGCCAGCAACGACTTGCTAAGCAAACACTTGACCGATACCTTAGCTTGAGCTCTTCTTCTTGCTCAAAAGGCGCAGAATAGGACTTTTTGTGACTGACGCTGAGTTGAGGAAAGTCCAAGAGGAGGAGAAGGTTGCCTGAGCTACGGTAGCGTCATCCCAGGAGGCTTTGGCGAAGATGGAGACAGAGCTAGGGGTGGTGAGGACTAGGGCTGAGAAGGCAGAGAATGAGCTGGGCCCTGTGAAGGTGGATCTAGAGATTACTCGGGAGTTGGCCTGGACCACCGAGATTAGGGAGCATCATGTGCGCAAATAGATGGGTCGGCGCTACGATCATATCTGTGAGTCGAAGTGGAGGCTAAAGGTGCAAGCCGAAAAGAAGATTCTGGACAATTTCACAATTGCTCATGTTAAAGCCTTCGATCTGGCCATAGAGCAAGTGCAATTGCAGGCGCCTGACCTGAAAAAGGAAGGCTTTGACTACTAGAAGCAAGTGAAGGATGGCCAGCTTATAGTGGATGAGGAGGAGGAAGAAGGCGAAGAGGAGGATCCCGAGCTCAAGATGGATGAGTCCAGCAAAGACAAGGACTCAGTCTCGGAAAACGAGGATGCACAAGGGTAGGGTAGGGCACAGGAGACTTAAATTTTGTAATCTTTGTAGACTTGTATTCTTAATGATGATTTTATTGTTGACCTGGTTGGTGTCTTGTGCCTGTGGCTGACTTCTGCTTTAACTGTCTCGATTTATCCGAGCAATCTATCCTTGATTTGAATTTAAAGAATTTTGGTAATGTCATCCTGGTTGGGATCAGGAGACTCAAGATAAAAAAAAAAAAATAGCCCTAATCAGGAACAACGGACTTCTAATTAAAGATGTAACCTTAGTTGGAACCAAAAGACTAGGATCTAATTAAAGATGTAGCCCTGGTTGGAACCAAAGGACTTAGAATCTAATTAAAGATGTAACCCTAGTCGAAACCAAAGGACTTAGAATCTAATTAAATATGTAACCCTGGTTGGAACCAAAGGACGTAGAATCTAATTAAAGATGTAACCCTAGTCGAAACCAAAATACTTAGGATCTAATTAAAGATGTAACCCTAGCCCGTGTTTGAGCTTGAAGGACATTAGTCCTTTAAGGGCATTGGCCCTTGCTTGAGCTCGTTTTGAGCTTGAGGGACATTGGTCCTTTAAGGGCATTGACCCTTGTTTGAGCTCGCTTTGAGCTTGAAGGGACTCCAGAGGTGTGAATAACTTCATTGTACATATATTCAGATGTTTAATACATTCCATGTTCTCGGGACATGATCCTCTTCCATGGTTACCAGCTTATATGCTCATTTCCCTAGCACTTTATGAACTTGGTAAGGCCCTTCCCAATTTGGTGCGAGCTTTCTTTCATTCAGGTGTTTTCTCGTGATGGTTGCTTTTCTGAGCACGAGGTCCCCTTGCTAGAATTCTATTGGTCTGACCTTGGCATTGTAGTATCTGGTGATCTTTTGTTTATATGTCATTGCTCTGAGCTGAGCTTTTTCTCTTTCTTCATCAAGCAGGTCGAGATTTACTTGCATTTGCTCGTGATTCTGTTTGAGCTTAAATTGTTCCCTTCGCCTGCTCGGTTCCCTGAGCTCTACGAGAATCATGGCTTCAGTGCCATAAATCAGTTTGTAAGGAGATTTTCTGGTGGAGGTCTATGAGGTAGTTCTGTAGGACCAGAGTACCCACGAGAGCTCTTCAATCTAGTTGCCTTTGGTCTGATCCAACCTCTTCTTAATTCCCTCTAAGATTATTCGGTTTGCCACCTCCATTTGGCTATTGGCTTGTGGGTGTTCGACCGAGGTAAAGTTCAACCTGATCTGGAGGTCAGCACAAAATTTTCTAAACCCCGAGTCTGCAAACTGGGTTCCGTTGTTAGTTTTTATTGTGTGTGGGATGTCAAACCTCTAAATAATGAATGTTTGGACAAATTTCTTAGCATATTTTGCTATTATGCTGGCCTAGAAGGTTTAGCCCCCATCTGGAGAATGGCCAAGGTTTCACTGCCACATGGAGGTCGGACAGTGGTGCCAGGTGAATGTGTGCAAATTTTTGGCATTTATCACATCTTTTCAGCAAGTCAGCTGCGTTAGTCCTTAAAGTTGGCCAATAGTATCCAACTCGAAGGGTGGTGACTGCTAAGGAGCGAGCTCCAATGTGGTGGCCGCATATACTTTCATGGATCTCCTGCATAACGTATGGGAATTGATCTGGTGATAGACACTTCAGGAGAGGGGTGTAGTAGCCTCACTTGTAGAGTATTTCTCCTTTGAGTTAATAATTGATGGTTGTTCGCTGAAGTTTTCGAGTTGCTGCCTTTTCAGTTGGGTGTTCTCCTGTTTTGAGGAAACGTATAATTAGGGTGATCCAGATTGAGGTCTCCTCCTCAATGTTGAAGACGTCGTCTTGATCGATGCTCGATTTAAGGAGTGTTTCCTATATCACTGTTTGATTGTTCCTCGACTTTTTGCTACTAGCGAACTTTGAGAGAAGGTCAACACGGCAGTTGTCACTTCTCGGGATGTGCTGGATTTCAAATTTTTTGAGTCAGGAAGCAAGTTTTTGGACCTTATCCAAGTATTTGATCATCTGGGGGTCTTTGGCTTGGTATTCTCCTTTTACTTGGCTGGTTACTAGTTGAGAGTCACTTACGACCTTAAGGTTCTTTGATCCGTGCTCCAGAGCTAGACTAAGGCTAGCTATAAGAGCCTCATATTTTGCTTGGTTGTTAGAGGTGGGAAACTCAAAAAGCAGGGACTACTATACTATTATGCCTTCTGGTCCTTCCATAATTATTCCTGCTCCCCCTCCCTTGAGGTTGGAGGATCCGTCCACCGACAACGTCCAGCTGTTGTGGTTGTCATGGTCGGGTTCTTCTGTCCGAGTAAGCTCTGCCACAAAGTCATCTAAAGCTTGTGCCTTGATCGCCCCTCTAGGCTCGTAGGCGATAATGTTCTCTAAGAGCTCTATAGACTAGTTGAGCATTCGTCATGCCAAGTCAGGATTTTGGAGCACCTACCTTATAGGCTAATCGGTATAGACTGCTATTTGGTGGTTCTGAAAGTATGGCCAGAGGCAGAGCGCTGAGAGGAGAAGTGCATATGCGAGCTTCTCGATCTTGTGGTATTTTAGCTTGGATCCTTGGAGGGCATGGTTGGTGTAGTATACGGGAAATTGGATTTTGTTCTCTTCTTGGACGAAGGCTGAGCTGACGGTTTGGTTGCTAGCAGTGAAGTATATATGTAAGGTCTCAGTTGGCTTTGGCTTGGAGAGGATTGGAGGTAAGGCTAGATATTGCTTTAACTGCTCGAAACCATGCTGGCACTCCGAGGTCTATTCGAAGTTTTGTATCTTTTTGAAGGTCTTGAAGAATAGGAGAGCTCGGTCCACCGATCTTGAAATGAAACGTGAGAGTGCCGCAATTCTTTTGGCTAATCGCTGGACTTCTCAGACAGTTCTGGGAGGTTCCATCCTTATAATTGCTTCACACTTATCCGGGCTAGCTTCTATTCCTCTATGTGTGAGCATGAAACCAAGGAACTTTCCTGCTTTGACCCTAAATGCACACTAAGAAGGATTCAAGCGCATGGCATGCCTGCGGAGCTCAATAAATGTCTCCTCTAGGTCGGTCAAGTGTCCTTCTTCCGAGTGTGATTTCACGAGCAAATCGTCCATGTATACTTCGACATTTCGCCTTATTTGGCCTTTGAAAACCTTGTCCATCAATCTTTGGTAAGTAGCTCCAGCGTTCTTCAACCCGAAAGGCATAACTCTATAACAGTAGGTTGCCTTCTAAGTTATGAAAGCTATTTTATCTTCGTCGTCTGGGTGCATCCTGATTTGGTTATACCCTAAATAGGTGTCCATAAAGTTTAGGAGCTTATACCCTGAGGCTTCTTCGACAAGCTTGTCAATGCTCGGGACAGGATAGGGATCCTTTAGGCATGCCTTGTTGAGATTGGAGTAGTCCATGCACATCCTCTATTTCCCGGTAGCCTTTTTTACCATCACGACATTTGCTAACCAAGTTGCGTAGGGTATTTCCTTGATGAACTCGATGTCAAGCAGCTTAGTTACTTCTTCTTGCATCGCTGCTTGTTGCTCTGGTCTGACCTCCCTTTTCTTTTGCAGGATTGGTTTTGCACCTGTGTTAACAGCAAGTTTATAACAAATGAAGTATGGGTTTATACCTGGCTTGTCAGCTGCTGTCCATACGAATAGGTCTGTGTTGGTCATCAGGAGATCAACTAGCTTTTTCAAGTTTGAAGGGGGATGTTGGATCCCACCTGGACGATCTGGTTTGAGCTGCCTTCGACTTGGGCTGGAATGAGTTCGGCCCCGGGCTCGGGATGAGTTTCTTGGTTTTCCTTTCTGTTATCGAGCTCGCCAATGGGAATCGAAGAGCTGAAGAGTGGTTGGTCGATGCTTTTGACCCTTGGGGTTTGGAGTAGTCAATGGATAAGCTGATATTATAGCACGTTCTCCCGAGAAGCTAGTCTCATCTTGCTTGCCCGACGTTCCCGGAGGTGGTGGAGAATTTGGGCAATAGATGCTGTGTGGAGACTATTGCATCTATTTGGTTAAGGGATGGTCGTCCTAGAATAGCGTTGTAAGGAGAAGGGCAATCGACAACTAGGAAACGGATGTCGGCACTAGCCAAGTTTGGGAAGTCGCCTATGGTTGTTCTCCGGGTGATAATGTCATTGACTTCAACATGGGTTCTAGAAAAGCCCACGAGTGTTCCTGGGTAGTGCTTGAGGTCAGAGGAGGGGATGCCGAGCTGGATAAAGGCATGGTAGAATAGGACATCGGTCGAGCTCCCTTGATCCACCAAGATCTTGCGAACTTCAAAATTGGCAATGAAGCAGATATGACTATGGGATCATCATGCTCCGGATCCATGGTCTCATAGTCGACATCAAAAAAAGAGATTGTTGGTCAGGGGTTGGATCTTCTGACGACAGTAGTGTGGAGGACTTCCTTTTTGTACCTTTGAGTTGCCCTCTTGTGCCTTTTTCGGGAGGACCTTGTAGATCCTCCTCCCATGAAACTACCTGCAATAGTATGGATGGTCCCCACGGCGTTTTGCCTTAGGTCCTCTTGCTGGTGTGGGGGGTTTCTGCCCAGAGCCCTGTCACCATGCGGGTTTTGGTCTTGGTGAGGTGGTAAGTTCCTTGTTGGGGACCTATTTCTAGGTCGATGCTTTCTATTTGGCCTTTGTATAGGCATTGGGACCTCGGCATGGTACTTTTGTAGGTAACCTTTCTGAATGAGGTCTTCAATGAGGTTTTGCAGGTGCCTACAATCATTGGTGTCGTGCCCCCTTCCTCGATGGAAAGCGCAATATTTGTTTGGCTTAGCTCCCACGGTCTTTTTAGGAGGTGGAAGTGGAGCCAGCTTGGTATGACAAATCTCTTTTAGCACCCGAGCTCAACTTTGGTTCAGCGGGGTGTAACTGTCAAAACGAGATCGGGTTGGTGATCTTTCTCTTTTGTTGCCTTTCTTCTCCTCCTGAGGCTTTTTATCCCGGGATGGTTTGTTTTTCTCCTCCTACCCTAGCACTTCCTCTAGGTTGATGTTCTTGGCTACTCTGATCAGGAGGTTGGAAAGGCTTCCCAGTGGATCGAGGGTGAGGTGCTCATGGAGACATTCGGGGCGGAGGCCTGCTTGGATCACGTGCATGACCACTGCCTCTGTTAGGTCGCAAACCTGGAGGGATAGCTTGGTGTACTAGTCCATGTATTCTTTTAAGGGCTCAAACTCTCCCTACCTTAAAGTAGCCAAGACGGCGGAAGACTTTTGATGGGTCATGCTAGTGGAGAAACGAGCTTGTAAAAGCTCAACCATCTAGTCGAAACTGGATATTTTATGTAGGGGTAGACCAAAAAACTATTTGAGGGCTGCCCTATGCAAGGTTGTAGGGAAAGCTCGGCACATAATCTCTTCGGCTGAGCCTACCAAGAGCATAACTGAGTTGTAGTTTTCTAGGTGTTCTCAGGGATCGGTGGACCCGTCGTAGGATTCAAGGTTGGGCTGCTTAAAATGAGTTGGTAAGGGAAAATCCATAATATCCTATGTGAAAGGGTGTTTGGCAGTTCATTTTTGTTTTTTCGAGCTCAAGGGTGATGGTTGGTTGAGAAAGGATGCCTGTAGGGATAGTTCTTGGTTATGGTTATGGTTATGGAAAGAAGAATGGCTTTCAGCAATTTCTTCAGATGCTTGGAGAGAAAGTTAAGAAGGAGGATTCTCGCATTGGGTTTCCACTAGGAGGTCGTTCAGTTGCTGATGCCTCCTCAGCCCAACGATCTTAGCTCTATTTGCCACTCTCTCCTGCCTGAGGGCTTGGATTTCCTAGAGTAGGAAAGAAAGAGTGGCGCTTTGAGAGTCTTCCTAGGTAGGGGTTTCCTAGGATGCTTCTGGGCTGTGAGAAGCTTGGCGAGGCGGGGGTGGTGATGATCGGCTGAAGTGTGGGTCTCGTGGGTGGGGGAGTGTTTCTAGGATGCTATGGGGCATACCGAGCTGATTGGAGGGGTCCATGGCATTCAAAACAGGATTGTGCAATGAGATTTGTTTCTTGGGAAGAAAAACTAAGTTTCCCACAGACGGTGCCAAATGACAATGCCTAATTTGGATTGGTGATCTGGAGGTAGGCAGGTTGGGTTGATCACGCAATACCTACACAGTAACAAAGGGTCAAGAGTCGAGTGGTGATACTCGACCTCTAATGCCTAAGTTAGCACAATCCGAGCTAAATAGTATGAGAATACTGGAGTTTGAGCAAAAGTTCTTATACCTGTCATATGAGGGCTATTTATAGGTGATGCTTGAGGGATATAAAGGATATATACAAATTTGTTGGTGTAGGCCTTTAGCTAACTGGGCCTAAAAGCTATTGGGCCGAATATTGGGTATCTACAATTACAATATTGGTCTCAAGATGCAAAAAATAATTATTTTAGTTAGTTATTATTTCATACGTTCTCAGTTTTGAGAATACAAATAATAAATTACCTCATTTATTTGACATATTTCGTTACGAAATATCTTGCCATTGTTTTTGCTTCATTAAACCATCTAGTACTTCAAGCTTCAAGCAATACCTAAAGGCAAACATTCAGGTAACTCCATGCATCTCAATAGGCATAAGGTGTTACCCTAAAGTCATTTCAGCTTTCTCAATCTCAACTGGATTAGGGTACTCCTAATTTGATCATAGAATCTTCTTTTTTTGTAATTTTGGCTACAATTCTAGATTTAAACACAGAACCCATGAGTTTTGATGATGACTTCAATATCACTCGATCACAAACTATTGAGTAATTTTTATTTTTTAGCTATGCCTAAATCAAATTTTATTAGACCCCACCAAAATTGTATACACCCTAATCACCTTTAGTACAATTATTATTATCATTATTATTCTTCATATTAGTCATTCACATGCTTTGACTCCTAAGGTTTGCAAGTCAGGTAATTTTCACACGTACCAGTAAGAAAAAGGAAGTAATCTGGAGGTATAATGCCATTATCCAACTCACATCTGGATGTTATCCATTTTCCTTTATAATTTCAAAATCCAACGCATTTAATTTTCACATTTTCCTAAGATACGTCCTATAGTTGGCAGCTATCATTCAAAACATAAAAGAGTAAATGACCATCGTTTGCCAATTAACCTTTTTCTGTCTTTATATAAAAACAAAATCCAATCTTTTTCCTCATAAGTCAAGCAATTATTGCACATATTAGCAACAAAAAGGAAGTAAATTTGCAAGTACAATGTCATTGCCCAACTCACGTTTAGATTGGCCTCTTTCGCTTTAACGTTCAGCATCGAATGCATTTAATTTTTACACCTCCCTGAGGATAATCTCTACAAAAATCATTTATCATTACAATTAAACATTAAATGCGATTGACCACACCTTTCACCAATTAATCTTTCTGCTAATATGCTGAATAATGGATATGCTGTCATGAAAAGGTAATAGCATTGCCTCGTGAGTCAAATCTGTACTTTACTCTCTAACAAATTCTTCATTTTTATCTATATGGAACAAATCAATTATAAAGGAAACTATTCACCAAAGTTTACTCACATCTCATTGAGTAGCATCCTTGAACCAAAACCCATTAAGCTTTCTTGTTTTCTCTTGCTTCCAAATTCCCAACAATGGCCTATAATTCTTCCAACAATGACCAATCCTATGGCTTTCATGGTCAAGTCACTTACGCTTGTAGTGCTATTCAGGGAACCAGTGGCTTGTCCAATGGCCTACTTGGTCTCAGCCGCACAATGACTGAGTTAAGGATTCAGAGGCTCTAAGCTTTCCCTTATTCCATTGGTGGGGCAAGAGTAGTGATTGAGATTGTAAGGTCTAGGGAGACAGTGAGAACTAGCTTGCTCACTTCAACTCTCACCATAAATGGTGAAAACCTTGTCCAGAGCCCCAACCTCCTTGCTCTCCAAAACAGGAGATTCTCCCAAACTAAGAGTTTGGATTCAAATGTGAGTATCAATCACCATGGAAATTCTTCCATTGCCCAAGCCAATGAAGTTTCTTCTCCCAATCTGCTTGTTGTAGCTCCCAATCCTACCTCTAATACCAGCTCCCAAAATCCTAGCGAGACACAAGCACTGGCTATTTGTCATGATGCATACGATGGTATTACCCATAGTTTAACCCACAGAAAAAATGGGCCTTATACATGCCCTAGTTGCCATGAAACGTTTCCAACGTCGCAATTCTTTGCGTCTCATGTGATTTCTTCCCATTACAAATATGAAACCAGGGCAGAGAAGAAAAGAAGATTAATGGCAAAATATAAATGGAGAAACCTTCGCCTTTTGGGGTCACGAAAAGGGCTCATTGTTTCTCCTCGGAACTCTTCTCTGCCAGCTCATCAAAACAAGGTTTTCTCAAGGTTTGGTCCAGGAAATCCAAGTATTGTTTCCATGGCTGAAGCAGGAGGTGGCATCAAGAACAGTGATAAGGTTGCTCCTCCAGAAAGGACTGCAAATTTTATTAACTTTATGGGCATCAAGGAGGAGCCTGCTGAGTGATAAGTCTGAGATACACATGCATAGGTTGCTCCTTCAGGAATGGCTGTAAATCTTATAGGGTTTATGCATGTTATATTTAATTGGCTGTTCTTTTTTTTTTTTT
>QAOA01002493.1:258263-269407 GCA_003255065.1 Cercis canadensis
ATGGATTGTAATTTCTAATGAATTAATCAAAGGACCTTTTTCTTAAATTGACTTCTTGATCTCCATACTTAATGCTTCTATTTGACTGGCCATCAATTTAGATGAGTAGGTGATTACAATAATACTGGAAAGTTAGTTGTGATTGAGGACCATAGGGATTAAGAACATAAATTACATAAGGGATAGGAATATACTGTTATGGTTTATGTAGCCATTAAAAAGAACCATAGAACGAATTGAATTCTGAGATTATTCGTAATTCACATAGGAATATAGTGGATTCATAGTTTGGGAATATATTTGTTTGACCTTGGGAAAGGCTAATAAATAACTTAGGGTTCTTGGCTAGCAATTAGAAAGATTGTTGTTGATTAATGAATTAGGAATAAAGATCCGGACTAGCTACGGTGAAATCGACATCCTAGATACTTTCTCCCCATATTTTTACTCATTTTATAAGTGATTGTTCGTTGTTTAACAGTTTTCCATTTAATTATCATCATAATTCACCTATCAATTGTCTAGATAAAATTAGAATACGTATAATTTTGGTACTTAGTAGCCATAGTCTTTGTGGGACGATAATTTATCTCACTTCTTTATTACTTGATTACGGCACGTGCACTTGCGTTTACATTTTACGTAACAGATTCAAGAACTAAATGATCATTACATTTTAGAAGAACTAAAAATGGTTAAAGAAAATGCTCCAAGCTTAGAAGAGATAATGGTAAGACTAAAAGAAAACTTAAGTGAAGACCCCTTAAAACTTTGGGAAAAAGATAAGGCTAGAGCAAAGATTGAACTCATAGATCCAAAAAAGATAATTAGAGTAAAACACATGACTTACTGACCAGACGACATAAACGAATTCAAAGAACAGTTAGCATAACTCCTTCAAAAAGGACTAATCCAACCTTCCAAATCACCTCATAGTTCGACGGTCTTTATGGTTAGAAATCATTCTGAAATAAAAAGATGGAAGGCTCGAATGGTCATAAATTATAAAGCCTTAAATCAAGCAATTAAATCTGATGGTTATTATCTTCCAAATAAAGAAGTTTTGCTAAACAGTATTCAAGAAGCTAATATTTTTAGTAAATTTGATTGTAAACCTAGTTATTGGCAAATTAAAATGGAAGAACTATCTATACCATTAACTGCTTTTAGTGCTCCTCAAGGACATTATGAATGGAAAGTTAAGTCTTTTGGGTTAAGTGTAGCTCTACAAATATTCCAAAGAATAATGGATAATAAAAAATAAAAAAAAAACTGTTCATTGCCAAGGTACTGTTCAACCTCGTCTCGACACTATTCATCCTCGCCCAATCCAACAAAAAAATTGTTCATTGATGAAGCACTGTTCACCCTTGCCAAAACATTGTTCATCCAAGAACTATTCATTCAAAAAAAAAAACGGTTCATGCCAAGGTATTGTTCGCCTCTCCCGCATAACTATTCATCCTCGCCCAAAAACACTGTTCATTCGAGTTACTATTCATTAAAAAAAAAACCCTACATAAGATATCCAATACTTTTAGTGGAGAGGAGATGAAGTGACAAAAAACATAACTAGTTCGTTGCATTGCGGGATCGCAATCTGATAGCTTTGGCGGAGGAGTTCGAACGTTATTATACCAATTGAAGGGAAACAACAATTTACCATTGTCATTACAATAAAATGATGTAGTACCATCCCTATTCTTTAAACGAATCTGAAAAAATCACTCATTCCACCTCTTTGCAGAAAAAGTTAATAGTTGTAGAAATTTTCTATCTCTTATTGCTTCCAAGGATACCCAACCACCAGTGTGGGATGCTACCTTAAAAAAAAAAAAAAAAAAAAAAAAAGATCTAGTGCAAGCAACCAATCCCAGATAGACGCACAACATCTCAAAGGCTCGCCTATACCCCCTAAGAGTTGGGATGAAGTTGAGAAGGAACTACCCTCAAAAAATGAATGATAGACACTTAGAATGGAGTAAAAGGAAGACAAATATCAACATGCTTAATAACATAGCTATACATGGTAAAAGAGGATCGACCACGGGCATGAGGAGCACATATAGGATGGGTACTATCAACAAAGATCTTTACAACTAATTTTTCCTTATTAACCTAGTCAAAATCGTCTAAATCCTCAATCTCTGAGTCTGAATGTCTATATGATGAGCGAGTATCAAGAACCTCTTCACCCACCCATTCTCTCATATCACCTAAAGGACCAACCCAGCAGTCCACTTCATGTCGTCGGTCACTGCTCTCTACAGGTAAAAATGAACCATATTGGTAAAGAGGAGAAAGAAAACCATCTACTTTAATTTTAAAACTCAAAGTTTTGAACTCACGAAGAGAAAAAAAATATCCTACCTTGCCTAATAGAACTCGCTCCCCTACCAACCCCGTCAATCACATCCTCATTACCGTCACTAATACTTGGACCAGAGGATGACTCGCTAAGCACCTCTTCACTTTGAGAAAGAAAACCATCTACTTCAATTTTAAAACTCAAAGTTTTGAACTCACGAAGAGAAAAATATCATACCTTGCCCACTAGAACTCACTCCCCTACCAACCCCATCAGTCACATCCTCATTACCGTCACTAATACTTGGACCAGAGGATGACTCACTGAGCACCTCTTCAATTTGAGAACCCTCACTCTGAGAACTCTCGCTATCTGAAGCCATGATCAAATCTACAGGAAAGTATGGAAAAAGAAGAATAAGAAAATATTGAACCATTATACCACTCCAAAAGACGTGCCATCATCAACTAGCAGTAGTTGACCAAAAGATATTGAAGTTATGTAGATTACGAGATTCATCATAAACCGTCATGGTGATGTATTCATCAATAATAATCTACCAAAGAAAGCAAATTCTTTGGGACTCAAAACTGGAGGTTTTATAAAATAAGGGGGGAAAAAAAGGAGAATTAGTCATAAAAAATTAAGTTGTGCTTAGGCCATTACTAATTAACCTTCTCTGGGAGGAAACAACTGGATTCTGCTCTGATTTTGCTGCAATTTAAGTTGAATACCATGATAATCATTTACATGGAGTTTGCTCCACCACATCATCTAGCCATGCAAATGCGGCAAAGAGAGTGATTATTAATTATAAAATAAAGTTCATACAGGAACATGCTTGAGTCTTTTTTTTTTTTTTTTTTTTTTTTTTTTTTTTTTTTTTTTTTTTTTTTTTTTNGTTTTTTTTTTTTTTTTTTTGCCATGTGCTTGAGTCATATTTAATCATGTGAAATTGAAGATGAAAAACAACAAAGTGATAGGAATTGTAATGTAATGTTGCGAAGGTAGGAATTCTCCTAATGTAACTGGTTTGGTAAGTCTGGCTCTATCCAAATAGTAGTTCAAGCCAAGGTTATTGGGTTATAAGAAAAAATGATGGTTCTGTACGAATATGTCTCAAAAGAACAACGCATGACTCACTACCTCCACTAGGTGCTTATAACAATCAGCCAGATTGAAATAATACAGTCACCTAAATTTAACTTAAATCGGATGCCATTGTGCTTTCAAAATTCTAAATTTTGTCTGAATCCCTTGTCTGCCCACAATTCCAGTTTTCGCGTATATATTCATTTAATGTCTTCACTAATTTTATCCAATTGTTTCCACTTTTCTGAAACCAAAAGGCATTAATGTGGATAAAGAATGCAACCAATCTAGGAAAAATTGTTGAAATCTTATGGTTGTATTAAAGTTTAGGGAGATACAGAAGTATTGTATTCTATTAGATCTGTTAAAAGAAACTTGCTCCAAAGACAAATGGGGAAAGATGTATAAATAAAAGAGTTTGCTAAACTACCTCCCCTTCAAAAGAGAGGGTAACGTTATATTACACCCCCTCGTTGAGGGGGTTTTAGTAAGATTCATGTGTTGAAATTGATGTCATTGTAAAGATCTCAAAAAACAAGTCACCCACAAAGCAATATACGAAAAATGCCGGAAAAAAAAAAACCAAGAATAGTGATTTTTTTTTACATAATTAAACTCAAATTCTGTCAACTGTTTCACACTACATGACTGGAATTTTCTAATTTCAGGACGTAGGTCCTGCCAAAACCTAGTGGAGTAGCACTACCCCTAAGGTAGCTTAGCAAACCCAATAAATAAATGAGTGGAAATGAGTATTTTTATAATAAGGCAGAGATATCTCTTATCAGATATGGGTAGAAAGAGAAACAGATAGATTAATGATAAAAATAGACACGGATCTAACGAGAATCTAAGAGGAGAAGGTGAACTTTGAAACCACATGCAGTGACAGTAACTACGGGATCTCTAGTTAAAATAAATCACAAGGAAGAAGTGGAAAGAAAGACAAAGAAATAAAGATACTGTATAGGATACTATTATTTGCTACAACATTACTGTAGGTACCCCATGTATATCCTCAATGGCTACGTAAAAATAAATCGCCAAAACCTAATATCTCATTCCCAAGTTTTCCTGTTCATGATATATTTCTAAATATCTTTCTAAATTCTGAGCATGCATTAAGCCCACACTCTCTCTGTTGTTCATGTGTGTGCGTGAGCACCTGTGTACTAGCATGGCGTATGGGTATAAGATTCAGCTTTTCAATCCTTTATTCTCAAGTGTTTTTTGATTTCAATAGCAGTATTGTAATTTACAGCTCATAACTCTTGTTCATGTCTGGATTTCCATTTCATTAGGGAAGCACTTCCAACTATACTGAAATATAATCTAAATGCACCAAACAGCCTTTGACCAAGTGATACTAAGGTTGTCCTCAAGGCTTGTGAGTTCTGTGTTCAAATCTAGAGTCATAGTCAAACTACCAAAAAAAGAAGAAATATAACCTAAACACACAATGCCTGAATTACGCTAATCTAAAGAGTATATTGTCGTTAGGGCTGTCACTAATTATATAAAGCATATATATACAAAGAAAATACTTCACCTACAAATAGTTTTCTATCAGTGCCATAATCTTTTCCTTTTTTCCTCAAATCTATCAATAATGTAATACATTTCTATATAATTTTTTCAAAGCCTCTTAACAACATAGTTCTCTAACTCTAGAGTCATTTTACTGAGTAAAAAGTATCTCGACCATATGAAAACTTCTAATACAGTCACTAACCCAATTCCTAGTGTGTAACTCTTTTCTCCAATGCTTTATTCATTGAAATTGAACAAAAGAATCTAACGAGATAAACTTACATTTTTTTATAGACAGGGATTGAAAGATTGCTTGTTCTGGTATATTGGGCAATTTGACTGAAATAATACACTTGTACAAACTATTTACACAAAAGGGGCATTTTTCAAATTATTTATGTAAAATTGGCACTTTTGAATATTTTATTATTTTTTCAATCAAAGTAAAACACGTTTTTACTTATATAAAGCGTGTATAAACTGAACATGCTTTAGAGTATTTTACTAGTAAAGCGTGTTCCTCCCCCAACTTAAGTGTAAAGCATGTTCTCCTCTACCCGTAAAGTGTGTTCTTCCTAAACACGCTTTATCTTGTACTGCAAAGCGTGTTATAAAATGCGAGGCAAAGCATTTTGAAACTATTAACATTGTATATGGAAACACATGAAGAAACATTGCTAAAACGTGAAGGAACACTACTAAAGTGTGAATGACTATAAATAGCAAAGCTTGAAATTGTGAAATTGTTGTGAGAGTTTGTTGTGAAGATTGAAAGTGCTGTAAGAATTTGTAGTAATTTTGAGTTTCTGAATGTACTTTTATTTCATAATATTGTATTAGATAATATTTATTGTATTACATATTTAATGTTTGGGTATTATTAGAAGTAAATATTTTATTAATATTTACTTATTTACTGATAATTGTAATAAAGTGTGTTTAAAAGTGATAATTATGTATGGATATTGATAAAAATTTAGTTGCTATAATAATGTGATAATGTTTATATACTAATTGTGACTGGAAAAAATATTTTAGGAAGAAGATGCATAAATTAATACATCATAATGGTCGAATATATAATGGGCCTCAAGGTGTAATGTGTGAGGGGGCAACAATTATGGGTTGAACTTGAAAAAGACATATGGATTGGATAGATTAAAAATCTATATCCACACTAAAATGAGACTTCAAGCAAATGAAGAAGTTGAAAAAATAACTTATAGATTCCCAATTTCAGTTAATCCATTGTTTTATCATGCATTTGAATTGAGATCTAATAACGATATTGAGATGATGTTTGAGAGTAATGTTGAACATCCTACTTTGGGTCCAATTGAGATATATATGGACATCACGACTATGAATGTTGGTGGAGATGGAGGTCAACATGAACCTATTGAAGAAGTTGTCCCAAGTTTATTCCCTTGTTCTGATCCTCCATATAGTCAAGTGGGAATAGAAGTCAAGCCTTGTTATGAACCGGAGGTTGGTTCACATGGATTTCATTATGGTTTGGCTACTTCTAGTCAAACGCATTTGTTAGAAGGAGGCTATGGGTATGAAAATAGTTACCCGTGGCTAAGTTTAAATGTTTGCGGTCGTGGTATTGAAGTACATGAAGCTAGATGTAGCCAACATGGAGGTGAGCGGGAGAACATAATTCGTGGCAATTCACCTATTGATCCTCTAATTGACACCAATGATGATGATGATCATGACTGTAACCCAGACATTGGAGAATCAAGCGGTGATGAGGAAGGGGAAGCCATGTCAGATCTTAACATGGAGCTGTTAAGCCAAGAACCAATTGTTGCGAGGGTGCAACATGTTGCACCAATATAGGCAGTACTGTCACCGCATTATAGATACGTTAATTGAGAGGCAATGCAGATAGTTGAAGATGCCCAACAAATAACGAGGTGTAGCCAATGGCAAAGAGGGGATGAGTTCCAAATCGGACAGCAATTCAAAACCAAAGAAGATCTTCAATTAGCTATAAAGCAATACTTCCTTCACGTGCATCAACAATTCCATGTGAAGGAGTCCAAACCTAACAAATTGAGTTTGATATGTTCAAACAATTAATGGATGCAATTGGAGACTTCAGGCATACTTACTAACCAAGAGCAAGATTTGGGAGATAAAAAAGTACAATAGGCCCCATATGTGCACAAATGCAACCTTAACACAAGACCATAACAAACTAGATGTTAAGGTGATTGCAACAACCATTACTGGGATGGTTCAGGAAAATCCTTGTGTGCCTATAAAGCTGATACAGGAGTGCATAACAAACACATTCTCCTATCAAATTTCATACCAAAAAGCGTGTCTTGCAAGGGAAAGATTAATTGCTACAGTTTACAGTGATTGGAAGGAGAGTTATAATTTGTTACCCAAATGGATGGTTGCACTTCAAAAATATGCTCCTGGAACTGTCGTTGAATGGTGTCTAGATGATCGATGGATGGGGAGGCCACAAAATGATTATACGTTGAAGAGATTTCAACATGTATTCTGGGCATTCAAGCCATGCTCTGACGCATTGAGGTTCTACAAGCTGGTGGTCCAAATTGATGGAACTTTTCTGTATGGAAAGTACACTGGGACTCTACTCATCCCCACTACACAGGATGACAGTAGATACCATTGCCTTTAGCTTATGTCATTGTGGAAGGTGAGACAAAAGATGCTTGGTCATGATTTCTAACCCTTGTGAGACAGCACGTCGCTAGAAACATTACAAATTTGGCCTTAATTTTTGACCGTCATGTTAGCATCATCTCTACCATAAAAGACGAACGGGTTGGTTGGCGTCCACCATTGGCACATCATCTTTTTTGATTGCGCCACATGGTAAGCAATTGGAATAATACATTCAAGAATGTTGATGTGAAACACCAAATCTATAGAGCTGGTAAGAATATTAGTCTTTCTAAGGAATTGGATATTATTTTTAGTATTTATGGAAAATAAATATTTAGGACAATGTCTTTTACAAGTGTTCAGTTTGAGTCCGTCAAATTCGAAGAATTAATTACATACATAAAAAGCGACTGTCCCGATGAGCGTTCATGGAAGTATATTAGGGATATTGACCCGATGAAATGAACACAACAAGGGGACACTCATGGTAGACATTATGGCTTAATGATGACCAATCTAGCTGAGAATGTGAACGGCATATTGAAGGGTGTTCGCAACATGCCTATCACTGCCCTTGTGAGAGCCACATATTACAAAATGAACCTTATTTTTAATGAAAGGCGAGAATTAGCTCAAGCAAGGTTAGCCAGTAGGCAAATATAGACAGATGATGCAAATAAAAAGATATGTGAAAACGGCCATTATTCCTCTTCACACCGGCCAATATTATTTGACAGAGATACTAGATCATTTGAAGTAGATGAGACATTCGACTTGAGTGGAAGGGTGAGCGGATGAATTTTCCGTCTAAACTTAAATGAGAGGATGTGCGGATGTAGTAGGTTTTAAGTACTCCATATTCCTTGTTCACACGTGATTGCAGCTTGTGCCTCTATTAGAGTAGATGCATGGAGTTATGTGGATCTAGTATATTTTACACGGTCCTTAGTTAATGCTTATGATGGATAGTTTAACCCAATTGGTGGAAAAGGTTGTTGGCCAACGATACAAGGACTCACTATCATCCCTAACCCTGCTAAGCTACGGGCAAAAGGACGACCTAAGTCAACCAGAATACGCAACGAGATGGATTGGGGCGAAGGTTCATGGAATGCACTAAGATGCGGGTTGTGTCGCATGGAAAGACATAATCGTCGTAGCTGTCCAAACAGAAGACAAGATCAACCATAACTAGGACTGATCAATCTAGTAATATAGGTGGGCTCAAATTCCTTATGTCATTGTTGTATTTCCCATCCTTATTGGAAGTTAAATATCAATAATTACAATTATTACTCTTTCTATAGCGTTGCATTATTTTAGCTCTATTTGTTTATTGTTCTCTATTATAATAGTCATATGAATGTTTATGACTAAGTGTTGTTATGATAATGACGGTTAACAGGTTTTCAATATGGTGTTACAATATACACCCGGTGACATTTTTTGAATGTGTGGGCGTCACTGGATGTTAGATAGTGAATTTTGGTATCCGTTAAATCCAGCATTGCGTGATTCTCCCCAAGTAGATAGTGTAATGTTAATGGAATGGGAACACAGGGAAGTCCAGTCTAGGAATTTGCGCAAGTTGGCAATGATCCAAAACATTCGTGCTCTGAGATCTTTGGCGATACACATGCCAAGGCGAAATATGACAGAACTGTGCTCAGCTTTGTATTGAATAAGAGAAGAAAATAATCGGATATGGATCAGGTTACATCAAAGTGATTGTGAACAGAGTTCGAGAGATGCAATGAGGGAGGGTGATAGGGCACGTGCTACTATGTGGAGCCGCATGAGCCGAGAACCTGAGTTTCTATCCGATATTGAAATGTCCGATGAAGAATGATCTATCCAAACCCCAACTCCTAAACCTTAAATGTTAAACCACAAACCCCAAATTGTAATCCCCAAATCCTAAATATTAAACCTCAAACCCCAAATCCTATTTTTATTATTTTTTGATAATTAAATTGTTCTTACTTGAGAATGGAGTTAGTTACACATTACATTACTGATTTTTTTTTGTAAAGCAATAGGGTAGCACATTATGCCAAGAAAGACGTCGCACATCCGATGTTTAGTTGTTACCAAGGTTTAATCATGATTACGAAAGCGAAATACACTCTGATCCAAGGGAATATTACGTGGNTTATTTTTTGATAATTAAATTGTTCTTACTTGAAAATGGAGTTAGTTACACATTACATTACTGATTTTTTTTTGTAAAGCAACAGGGTAGCACATTATGCCAAGAAAGACGTCGCACATCCGATGTTTAGTTGTTACCAAGGTTTAATCATGATTACGAAAGCGAAATACACTCTGATCCAAGGGAATATTACGTGGCCTTACAACATGAGTGGGCATATTGAACCGACGAAGCCGAAGATTTGGCACAACAATTACAATCTCTTAGAGCTCCTCCTATTTACAGATGGTCCTTAAGAATGGCTCGAAGAAATTGACTTCACTATAAGAAGGCTATTTTCCAAATTAGGAAGGAGAACAATCGCATGTTCGTTCGTAAATGCCACTACTATTTGTTAAAAATGGCTAAGGAACATGTTATTGCTATGAATCGTGAGTTATCACCCACAAAAATTAAGTCTATAATGAATTGTCTTGATTACGCTACTGATGCCGATTTCATATTTGTAAAGTATTAAAATGTTAGTTACGCTTTGATGAACTCAATTGTATAACCCCCTTCAATGTATCTTGTATGCACCTTAAGAAAATGTATATATTCATATTGTCTTATTCATATATATTTCTTATATTAACTTCTCATATCAGCATATAAATGTCGCTTCCACCAAAAGAGCTTGAGATGGATCCGACATGGTTTGAAGATAGTACTGAACATGCGTGGGGATATATGTCACCTGACGAGTTGTTCCACAAGATGTCTGATGAGGAACTACGAGACATACAATCAAATCCAAAAAAGATAGTGAATTCTCCATGAGAGTTGCAATTGTTATGGAAATCAATTACCTTGTACAAAAAGAATCATTACACACAAAAATGGAGGCCAACTAAAAAGTCAGAGATTGCAAGGATATTGCCCCCATATATAGTTCTTGATAGGCTTAATTGCAATTTTGGTCCCCTTATTTTAACCACTTGAACGTTTTGGTCCTCCTTCTTTAAAAATGAACTATTAAGTCCCTCTATATTCATAAAATGTACAAGTTTAGTCCATTTATCTTTAAGTCAAAATTTTTAGGTTTATTTCAAGGTGTAAAGTTCTCTGATTCATAATCCCACCGTTCAAATTGAAGAGCTACGTCTTGTGAATCTTTCCATTAAATTTCAGTTCGATCTAACGGTGAATAAGTCTAAATTTTTGGTTAGATTTAAACTTATGATTTTGATATTTTGGGCTGAGCTTCACCGTTAGATTGAGCTCAAATTTAGTGAGAAGGTTCACAAGATGTAGCCCTTCAATCTGAACGGTGGGATTATGAATCAGAGAACTTTACACCTTGAAATAAACCTAAAAATTTTGACTTAAAGATAAATGGACTAAACTTGTACATTTTATGAATATAGAGGGACT
>QAOA01002493.1:269421-338931 GCA_003255065.1 Cercis canadensis
ATTATGAATCAGAGAACTTTACACCTTGAAATAAACCTAAAAATTTTGACTTAAAGATAAATGGACTAAACTTGTACATTTTATGAATATAAAAGGAATCAATAGTTCATTTTTAAAGAAGGGGGACCAAAACGTTCAAGTGGTTAAAATAAGAGGACCAAAATTGCAATTAAGCCTTCTTGATATGGATGTACCTAATTGGAGAACATTAGGAGTTCCTGTTGAGTACTCGGATCCCGAACGACTATCGTTTGGAGAAGTTGGAACTGATGAGAAATACATAAAAGTGTTGTATGACTAACGGGTATGTATGCATCATTGGTGTTATGACTTGACAAATAACAACACCTCTTTCCTTATTCCTGCACAGAAACCGCTGCTCAACATTGTGCGACAACATGGAGTCGCACAAGAAATGTGTATAAGACTCACTTATATGCCCACTACAATACATTTCAATGACATGCCAGGGTATTCTTTGTGTTTGGAGCACTACCTATAAATCCACGACGTCATGGATTTTATCCGGCACATGTCAACACCATCATCGCAACATGGAATTGTAAAGGTGTAGCACATCCAAACTTCCAAGACATTGCACGCATGTTATGTCGTCGACACGGAGTAAGTGTTGTAATCTTGACATAGACGTGTTACGAGGGTAACGATTTGATGCAAACTCGCATCGAACAATCCATTGGTTTCAATAACATGATCACAACCTGGTGTAATGGCTTCACTGGAGGTAGTTGGGTGCTTTGGAAAGATGATGTCACACTAATGTGTCATCAAAATTATCATCATTTTAATTTAGACTTAGTTTTCAGTGTTCGACTACATCTCGAATAACTTAGTTTTGAATATTTTACGTGGTACTTAGTGTAAAGTAAATTCAGACAATTTTATTTATATTACTTTCACAGATAATATAAAGTAAATTCTATTCAATAAAAGTTGTATCAAATAATTACATACTATAATGTACAACAACAAAAAATAGGAGCAAGATGCTATTGATGTCCAAATCTACTACCAGTGTGATAATACTGGGAATGTCTGTCACACCTTCCTCATCCACGCCCATGCTGAGGAGTCGACTCAGGATCTGACTGAGGAGCTACATCTAGGATAATGCTGAATAGATCATTATATATATCATCTAATCTCAAAGCAGTAGGATCAGCATCCATCTCCCCCTGTCAATATGTGGACTCCCAATGGGGGTCACCAACAACTCGACATAGACATCACGTGATAAGCCTACTGCCAAGTCCAGATCAAGATCAAGATCTAAACCAAGTGTTGATGGGGGAAAATGGAGGTAGTACCAAACATGTTATGATGCGAAGAAGATGTCCCCTCAATGTATACATCCTCTGTCGAACTAGCCTCAACCCCACGAGACTAAGAACGGTGTCTAGACCTAGACTGTGACACCAGACTCCGTCATGATGATCCCGCTCTATCCACGTCCATATTCGAATAATGTGTCATTCCCTCAGCCTATGCCATACCCTCACCCTGCTGGTGCGTCGTACCCGCATACTGAGCATGTGCCACCCGAGCTGATTGACTATAACCCATGGGCTCTCCTTAAGTCTGTCCCATGGACGTCCACTGTGAAAACTACATCCCAGACATCGGAGCAACTAACCCATAGTTATATAACAATTGGGTTAGATTTGCATGGAAAGCAGCAAACTGCTCTGCACTCAATGGAGACCTAACATATTGCCCCTCCTAGAACTGTTGGCTCTGTTAGAATGATTGGGGCATCCCAAATGGTGGCATCTGCTGAAACCCTTGGCTCTACTGGAACCCCGAGCTTGGCTGGAAGCCTGGTATTTGCCCAAATGCCGAGGGATGCTGGAAGCTTGACATCTAGGGGAACATCGAGGGCTGCTGGAAGGGTGCACCTTGATCCTGACCCAGTGTACGCTGAGATGGGAATTTTGGGATAGGCAACTGTTCCAAAGGAGGCTGCTGATAAGGTGGAGACTACTGGCGGGGTGGAGGTATACCAACCTGTAAATAATGACAAGATATACTTAATGTTCATTTCAAATCAAGTTGTAACAGGTACAGTAACATGCATTTCACAAACGTGATTAGGGGGAATGACATTACTCGGGCTCATAAACCTCATTGTGATCCGAAGATACCATGTCATGTAATCCAGTGTCACGCCTTCATTCCCATGACACGGAACTATGTGATTGCGTCGCTACCTCCATGACTCGCAATATGCCCTATGAAACTAGGTCCACCACCGGTCCTAGTTGCCTCTTAAGGTCATAGTCTCTAACCGTTGAATATACCCTTCTGAGGCAACCGGAATACCCTGACATCTCTCGAACTACCGTATTACTCTGTCAAGGTAGTGCATCTCAACTACGTTAAAACACACTAAAGGGACCCTCGCCACCTAGATATCGTGCCCAGCCAGATAGTAAGGTGGCAGTTGTGCCCCACAATAAGGCTTCCGAATAATCTATAAATTATAAGAAATAGTATTGACGTGAGTCTATAAAAATGCATGGATAATCACATCAACTGTAATTATAAGGTATATTCAATTATCTTACCTCATCAACTCCAAGGCGATCAAGAGATTGTTGATACCCTAACTGGTTTCTCAAGAAACCCATGTCCCTAAAACTGAGGGACGTCTCCACCTATTATATTAATTTAACTTATCAGATTATATTCGTTAACCATGTCATAACATATTAAATTTATATACATAATTGTTTATACTAAACATACATAACTGCAACAAATAACTACAGAGTTATACTAATTATAAAGTATGCCCTAAAGTTTAGATATCTCTCATAAGTGCCCAAAATAAACTCTAGGAAAAAGTCTAAAAAAGCCCCCTAAACTATACACTTTGTGCGTTTTAGCCCTCGTCCTTCAAAAACGTAGAGAGGACCTCCTTCAACTACGAAAATGTGCACTTTACTCCCATGATCCTGACGTCCATCCATTAATGGATGGAAGAAGAGATTTGAATATTATAATTTGACCCAAAAACTCTTTGAATATTACTTTTTGACCCTAATTTTATAAATTTGTTTTTATTTATACCCCTATAAAATTACACTATGGCCTAAATTAATCACATCATGTGCACATTAATAGACGAACGTCAAGGTCGGGGGGTAAAGTGCACCTTTTCGTAGTTAAAGGAGGTATTCCCTACGTTTTTAAAGGATGAGGGCTAAAGCGCACAAAGTGTATAGTTTAGGGGGCTTTTTTAGACTTTTCCCTAAACTCTATATCATAATTTCTAAATAATAAATCTTAAACCTTAAAAAATAAGTCACTGAACTAATCAACAATTTACACAAAATTTTAAAATCAAGTGATATTAACTATACTAATTTTCAGTCCCAAACAACTTAATTTATACAAAAAATAATATTTACATGTATACTAACATGCATGCAAGTGAGCCCATCACTCTTCTACCCCATCGCGGAGGTGCTAGAGAAATAGTTGGAAATCTCTCATATGCTCAAACCTCCAACAAAAATGAAGAGCCAACAAACTCCAGTGTGCAACCAAGGGCAAGGTTACAGAGGCCCCTGTAAAGGTCCGCCAAAACTGTAGATCCCCAGCTCAGGAGACCCGCAGCATCCTAATCCTCCAGAAGCTTTAGGTACATGAGATGCACATAATTACCTGTGGCATCAGGCATTAACCATCCACCGATCATTCGCAAGATGTGTGCTCTTGCATGATATTGTGTCTCCAGCAATACAGNAATTTATACAAAAAAATAATATTTACATGTATACTAACATGCATGCAAGTGAGCCCATCACTCTTCTACCCTATCGCGGAGGTGCTAGAGAAATAGTTGGAAATCTCTCATATGCTCAAACCTCCAACAAAAATGAAGAGCCAACAAACTCCAGTGTGCAACCAAGGGCAAGGTTACAGAGGCCCCTGTACAGGTCCGCCAAAACTGTAGATCCCCAGCTCAGGAGACCCGCAGCATCCTAATCCTCCAGAAGCTTTAGGTACATGAGATGCACATAATTACCTGTGGCATCAGGCATTAACCATCCACCGATCATTCGCAAGATGTGTGCTCTTGCATGATATTGTGTCTCCAGCAATACAGCAAATGTATCCTTCAGCCAAGTAATCTTCAATCTACCACCAACTAAGGCATCCTCATTTGGCACCACACCCAGCAACTCCGCTGTCAGGTCTGACCATGGATACTAACTACACCCATTAACTACGTTCCCATTAATGGCAAACCCCAACAATACCTCCACGTCTTGTAAAGTCACTGTACACTCTTCACCAATCATGTAGAAAGTGTGTGTTTTCGGCTGTCGTCGCTCAACTAAAGCAAATAGAAAATCTCTACCTAACTTTAGAGGGGTCACCAATGCAGCTCCCCCGAAACATGCCCTCCTAATATAATGCATCATTCTATCATCGGGTGGCAAAATCTTGTGATTACGTGTCTTGACAAATCGTTGCATCTGAAATAATAATATTATTTAATAAAAATTAATAACTATAATTTTAACAAATAAGGCAACTAAGGAAAATTTAACAAACTTTCCATAACTCCAAATAAATAATAGGAAAAAGTTCTAAAAACCCCCCTAAACTATGTTCTTGTTGCGCTTTAACCCTCATGCTTCAAAAACGTAAGAAAGACCTCATTGAACTTTCAAAATGTGCATTTTACCCTCACGACCCTGACGTCCGTCCATTAATGGACGGAAGAAAGGATTTGAATATTATAATTTGACTCCAAAACTCTTTGAATATTATTTTTTGACCCCAATTTTTATAAATTTATTTTCATTTATACCCCTATAAAATTGTACTATGGCTCAGATTAATCATATCATGTACACATTAATGGACGGACGTCAGGGTCGGGGGGTAAAGTGCACCTTTTCGTAGTTGAAGGAGGTATTCCCTACGTTTTTTAAGGATAAGGGCTAAAGCGCACGAGGTGTATAGTTCAAGGAGCTTTTTTAGACGTTTCCCTAAATACAACTTACTCCACTGTTCCATATATCTGTTGAAATATGACGTCATTGTTCAGTCAATATACTTGGATCTACAGGACCAAGCAATATGGACTGGTTTTTTGCCATAATAAACTCAAAATAAACTGTAAAAGGAGAAGAATAAGAAAAATGAGACCACAAATAAGATGAACACGCTTTGAACTTCAAAAGATGGGACCACAATGAAAAAGAACACGCTATGAAGAAAGGAGATGGGGCCGGCGGTGGAGAAAGGAGGAATGAAAGTGGAAGGCTGAAAGGGAAACGGGAAGAAGAAATAAGGGGGAGAAAGTGTGATGGGGAACACGCTTTCCCACACCCATTGTCAGTGAATAGTAGACACGCTTTTAGGAAAAATGCTCTAAAACGTGTTCAGTTTATATAAGTTTTACACTGATAAAACGTGTTTTACTCTGGCTGGAAAAATAAGAAAATATTTAAAAATGCCCTTTTTACGTAAATAGTTTGGAAAGTACCTCATTTATATAAATAGTTTGTACAATTGTATTATTTCAATCAAATTGCAGAGATATTGACTACATCTGAGCCCTTCAGAAGCAGCATGTGGTTGTTAAAAGAAAAATTGCACAAAATCAAAACGGTAACTCTGGATATACAGAGACTAGAATATGTTTCCTAAAATATTACAGGTCCTCCCCGGACAAAATAGCATGAAGCTGCTTTGCAGACCATGTTACATCAGCAAGTCTATGAAGAGGATCGGCAATATCTTCTGCCATAGTCATCAAAAGAGTTTTGCATTCTGCAAAAAATAGAGACTATATGGTATCAACATAAACTTGATGGAACTGCATATGCAGCTTGATTTTCATGAAATGTTCAAAATACTACTGAGTTTACAAATCGTCTTTTCAGGTTTTGTCTGAACATGCTAACTTCTTGGGATGTTAATAGCTTTAAATGTGTTGGAAGCACATGTTTAACTGGGCTTGGCACTTCTGGGTATTATAATGCTGTTGAAATCTTCTATTTTTGGGGACTATTATGTTCCATGGATCTAAATGGCATGGAGGTGCAGAAATTAAACCAGGCATGGCTTACAAAGACCTATTCTGTACACAACTTTGGTGTGATGTTGATAATTTGCAATGCTATGTCAAGGCTTTTTTTTGTCCTTTTACATTTAAGATGCTCATGTCTATACTAGTTTTCGAAAGTCTCAAAATTTAGAATAAAAATAAATGAGAGAAGGAAAAAGTGCCAAACCTGATATTTTACTGAAGTTCAGCAAGGACATAGAAGCAAGAATTTTGAGGTCAAGTTCTCCATTTTCCAGAATTCCTTTCAGCTCAGAGATGACAGCTAAGAAGGCAGAAAGGTGTAATCCAGTATTACATGGTGTAGAAAGTGAGAAGCTCAACCACGTAACAGTTATTAGACACATCTCTACCAAATCTAGGTGTCTAGAGTCTAAACATCTAGAAATGGTCTTCAAAAATGGCCTTTCTCCATCACCAATCAATGATTCTAACAAGTTTGTCAACCCCTCTTCTCTCCTTTGTTCTTCATGTTCCTATGGTTTCAATTAAAATATCACCAAGATAAATCAAGTGATTCATGTCAATAACAAAAGTTGCATGACTTACAGAGAAGATTTTATCTGGATCTGATTCACTTTAATAAGTCTGAGTGTCAATTTGATTTAGAGACAAGTATATAATCCATTATAGTTGATGTTTATGAAGGAATTGATAAATAGATTTTTATGATTTTCATGCCATGGTAAATATTTCACTATCTTCCTTCTTTTTATTTGTATATTCCGATAAGTAAATATATCATTGAGACAGTGAACATAGTTGAAGATTGAGTTTATAAGAAAGAAATAGAGAATTTAAACTTTTTCCTTTCAATGTTATCATTCAATAAAGAGATTAAGTTGTATATTTCTTTCTAGAAAAATTCTATTCACATCAATTTAATGAAATTTAGATAGAACATTTTAAATGTTGATAGAAAAATAAACCAACATGATTAGTTGGTGGAAAGCATAAACCAACTTTGAAGCAAGAAATATTCCTGCTCAACCATTTTAAAGACTAAAAAGGTAAAGTAGTTGTACAATTGAAATAGTTGCAGTCATTATATGCATACCCCACAAAATTTCAAGGAAATGCAGAGAAGGACACTAAGAGTTGGTAAAGAATAATTATAAAGTAGAAGTACCAATGAAATGGTGCCATCCCATAGTAAAGGGTCTTCTTCATGGGCACTAGGTTTCCCTTCTGACTTATCATTATTATATCTTGCTTGCTTTAAGATGCTAGTCATGGTTAGTATCTTCCCAGTGGAAGAAAAAAACCCTCCCAAGATAGAAAGTGCTCTGCAACACTTTTCTCGAACCTTTTCATCATTTAAGCTAGCATCAAGAGCCACTGCAATGGCATTAACAGCCTCCTCTCTGTATAAGCTATACGTTTCTGGCTCAACCTGCAGCAAAAACTCTTCTTAGCTAACAAAACACAGATTCAATTTGATATTTCGCTGGTTTTAAGGAGGATCACAGTGACAAGTATATTACTAAACAAACCAAACTGATATTTTCAGAACTCAATTTTATCTATCATTTCTCCCTTCATTGAAATTTCTGCTATTTCCTTATTGTTTACTCTTGTAACCCTGTTCACTTATTCCTTGTTATTCCATTCCTTACATGCCAATATTTGCAGGATAGATCACGACTAGCCACTTCACACTTCATACCAACTGATATTAAAGACTCATTAATTGCCTAAATTTTCCATGAGTGTAAAAATTTTAATTTGAATTTTCTAAAGCGGCTTATTAACCAAGATCAAACATGCAATAGCTAAAAATAGTTTTTTCCTAAAAATTTAATTACTTATTCTTTTAGGAAAGAATGAATAATGGTTATAATGATATATTAGTATTTTCTGAGCTTAGATCACAATTAATAATAATAGCATCCAATGTAATAGAAGCAAGTTCTTCTTAATAATACTTTAGGAAATTAATTCAAAGAAAAATTATATGGAAACAGATCAACAGGGCCACATAATTTTAAANCTTATTCCTTGTTATTCCATTCCTTACATGCCAATAATTGCAGGATAGATCACGACTAGCCACTTCACACTTCATACCAACTGATATTAAAGACTCATTAATTGCCTAAATTTTCCATGAGTGTAAAAATTTTAATTTGAATTTTCTAAAGCGGCTTATTAACCAAGATCAAACATGCAATAGCTAAAAATAGTTTTTTCCTAAAAATTTAATTACTTATTTTTTTAGGAAAGAATGAATAATGGTTATAATGATATATTAGTATTTTCTGAGCTTAGATCACAATTAATAATAATAGCATCCAATGTAATAGAAGCAAGTTCTTCTTAATAATACTTTAGGAAATTAATTCAAAGAAAAATTATATGGAAACAGATCAACAGGGCCACATAATTTTAAATTTTGAATAGTCTACACAGCCATTTCTAGGCCAAGATCACAGAGTTTCTTAATTTTTTTGGTGCAAATAACCTAGAATTTCTTAATTTATGTTTTTGTTTAGATATTCATCAGTTCGTTGGAGTCCTGATTTCATGTATTAAGTCAGTTGACTAACTAATGAGTCTTTGGAAAGTTAATATCGTAAGTAGATTTCAGTGCAATTAAATGTAGTCAGAAAGACAGTCAAATGTCATTTAGAGTCTAATCTATTTTAGAATCATAGAGTATGTTTGGTACACACAAATGACGATTCCATCACAGCCTTCATTCTGTGAGAATAGAGATTCCCATGTTTCATAGGAAAAAGGGCGTGTAATGATGATTCTACTCTAGGCCTTCATTCAGCGGGAATAGGGATTCTCATTTTTCACAGGAAAAAGGGTGTGGAATGATGATTCTACTCTAGGTCTTGATTCCACAAAGAGAAGAATCATTATTCCCTCCTATGGAGGTGAAATGGTGATTCCTAGTTACTAGGAATAAGTTAATGCTTTTTTTTTTCAGTTTCCTATTTATCCTCTCCTAACTATGATTCCATTCGACATTGATTATGTGTAGCAAATGTAAGAATAGAATGGTATGGAATGGACTCTCATTCCATTCCTAATGGAACCCAACACTGGAATAAGAATGGTTAATCCGTTCCATTCATGTTCCAATTCCACAAAATTTGATTTTGTGTACAAAACATGCTCTTAAAGGTCTAATGGGGGATTCACTGCACTCTTCAGCAGATCAATGAAGTATTTCACCCGTAATATCCTCTGGTTTACTGAAGGTGTTTTCCTTCAAATCTAGGGCCAGACAGCTGAACCCTTTAGATTTCTGTGAGATGGATTCCTCCCAACATATTACATCCTCTATCCCAATATTTCCTTTCACATAATCCGTAAGTCAATTAAATTCCTTTTCTACATCGCTTTTCTTCAGAAGAAATGTAATTAAGAAAGAAACAAACAGAAAGCTTATAGATGAGGTTCAGTTGTCATTTGAGTATGGAAGTACTAACAAAAAGCAAGCTGATAAATGGAAGAGAAAAGTGCATAGACATAACGAGCTACTGTTTCTTCGTCATGTTTCATGTTCTTGATCTATTCTCATCTGATGATTTTTTTTTTCCATATTTTGGCTACATGAGAAAGTGGCAGATAGGACGAAGAAGATTGTATATTGATAGGTTGAAGAGTGAAGCAGCAATCCACTAAATTAGATAAACATAGTTTATTTTGTGACCTTGAAATGAACATATGTTTTTTTTGGTTACCCACCGGTGTCCGGGCTTCGCCCGACTAATCCGGTTTCAAGCTAGGAAGGACCACAAGGGCGGTAAAGCTCTCCCAACAGATGCAGCTGCATTCCCAAGGGCTCGAACCCGAGACCCTTGATTAAGCTAGAACAGCCCCTTACCAGCTGATCTACACACTTGTTGGTAAATGAACATATGTTTTGTTTACATGGATTATGTGTTCCAGCAATCATAAGTAGTAATTTTCAAATGTCAAAAGCACTATCTTCAACAAGATAGTGCCAACTACTATATAGTTAAAAAAAACCATTGTGGGTCATTCTGTTTCAGGCAAGCAATTATTCAGTACATGAGAAATGATCTATTATTGTTCCCTATCTAACTTTTAGAATTACATTAATATTAATACAAACATATTGACATGCGGGAAGATTTTTCAAATCCTTATCACAAGATTTCTACATTCGAATTGTTAATTTGATCAACATTAGAAAATAGATTATAAAAAAAAGAAGAGCATACTGGGAAACCTGGATAAACGTTTCAAGAATAATAGAGCATACCAGTTGATCAAAGTGTAGCAAAAGGACAGCAATAAGGGGTTTTTGATGTGGTAGAGACTTCTCAAGATAGATGAGCAGAAGGTGCATTGTGTTGAATACATCTTCACCCATCAAGCCACTTAAGAATGAAGTAACATCATTTCTCCTACATAAAAGCATGAATAAGTAGTTCATATTTGGAAAGACAACAAGTAGATATTAGTGATCCTCAGAATTCACAATTTTGCAGCCAGCCTTCACATTACAATAACTAGACTTAGTGCCAGAGGGGATTACTGCTAATCAATTTGTCCAACAGAGAGTCATCATAGTTTTAAACGAATTACTCAAGTTATAAAGTCCAGTACATACAAAGGAAAGCAACTGAACAAAATGTATTCAGCTTTTTAGATTAAGTGGTTCTCTAACATGACATTAGAGCCTAGTTGAGCAAGTGATTTAGGGTTCCATCCATGCCGCCCTTAGTCATATAAATTGTTTAAGCATAAAGTATTGTTTACTCTCAATACAAGGAAGTGGTAAGTCTGTCTTTTGTCTGCATTTCAATCCTACTGGCTTTCACATTGGGGAGTGTTAAGACTTAAGACTTATAAAACCACTCATGAGCCCTTGCTAAACTGTTCTTTAGAGCAAGTCAAGGTTTGATGTTAGGATACCAGAAAATTAACTAGTAATTCCAGAGTTAGAGAACCAGAGAATCAAATAAAAGACTCAGGAGTATTATTCAATTCAATAGATTTCCTACAATGGCCCAGAGCAATAGCTCCTCAGAGAAAGGATTCTCTGCCCAAGTCTAACAGTAAATTTACTCACACCCCCTCCTCCAACAGATTCTCCCCATTATAACTACCAGAACCGTACCCTCTCTTTCCTCTAACCAACTGCCACTAATCTAAATATCCCTAACAGAATTCCCTTCTGCCCCTCCCTTCTTTCTCCTAGTGTAAACCCTCCATACTTTGGGCTTTGCATCTGGCTGAATACACATTGGCCCAACCACTGAACCATGGACTATATCATTTGACATATTCACTTTTCTAGAAAGAGAGATCGTATTCAGTCCAAAAATTTTATAATTAAAAAAAAGAAAGAAAAAGAACAGTCCATGGATTTAAGTGTCCAGCTTTGTTCTTATTTTTGGATGCCCCANTTGCATCTGGCTGAATACACGTTGGCCCAACCACTGAACCATGGACTATATCATTTGACATATTCACTTTTCTAGAAAGAGAGATCGTATTCAGTCCAAAAATTTTATAATTAAAAAAAAGAAAGAAAAAGAACAGTCCATGGATTTAAGTGTCCAGCTTTGTTCTTATTTTTGGATGCCCCAAGCCGTTGTTCAGTCTCAACAGTAAAAATGAAGTTCAGACTTCAAACTTTGCCCTAATTTACTATTGTGGAAAAAGGTGGGAAAGTGGTGCTTTAACTTGTTTGTATTAATTTAGACTGGTCAGAAAAAGGTTGCTTTTAGAAAAAAAACAGTTCCTTGTTCACAAAACATATTAGAAGATATTCTCTTTAAACATTTGAAGACTAAATATACGCAAACAATGAAAAATAACAGCATATCCACAACATATTTCAAGGTAATCCCTTAAAAAGCTAGAAGTACAAAGATGGACAACAAGTTGATCCCCAGGGAATATTAATAAATAAGGTAAATCATTTAGTCTCTAAAACCAATAAGTTGTAAGAATTTACTTATTGAGAGAAACAAGTCCTTCGTTACTGACGTATTGTTAGAATACGAAAGAAAAAGACTAGGGTCCATGTTTTATTTGGTCAAAAACATATTAATAAACCAAAAAATTGAAAGGTAAGATACTTCTAATAAGAGAAAGATCCTCAATAATAAAAGAAATTTCTGAGTTAAGCACATTAGGAAGACCCCAAGCAAAGGAAGGAAACAGAATTGTACTGCAATGCCACTTATCACAAGAAGGAAAATGTGGATATTGATGATTATTTACAGGCTTCCCAACATTGAAACTTTCCCACCTTTTTGCAGCATGGTTTAAATGAAAGAAGTTCCATTATACTATAGTCAAGTGAAGTGGTCTGTTCACATCAATGTATATATGTATACTACATGCCCCAATATATCTTGTGACTATTTTAAAATTGCAATAAAATTTGATTATACTCACCTCTTTAGAGACAAAAGTTCAGTAAGCAGTAAAACTGCATTGGTTGTTGGGGTAACCTCCTCGCCATGAAGAAGCTCAATAAGACATTTTTTGTTAATTTCTCTCGCTATCTGATATATGCAACCACAGTCTGCTTCAATACAAGTTAGCAAGAGTGCTACCACATGTGTTTTCTCTTCCATATTTCCTAATTCAAACCTCTTCAGAAGAAATGCTAGAACCCCTAAAGACATGAGATGCTTAGCATAAATTGTCTTGTCCTCTTCATTCAAAGAAATAAAAAGGCTCTCTAATTTGAAAACATTAGCCTCATCCCCATGTTTCAATTTATGTTTCCTTGAATTTCCAACAATTTGAGATGCCAAATCCAAGAGGCAATTCAATTGTTCTGATTTCCAATTATCAATCAAATGCTTCAAAACAAGATTGGTTTGTGGCATGGCTACACAATCTAAAGTATTTCCAGTTATTGGACATGTTCTGTTTCCCTTTTCAAACCATGCCTCGATGGCTGCTTGTTCAAATGTTTGGCCAGACTCTAGGGTAACAGGATCCTGAAACAGAGTTCCAGTCAGAGGACAAATGAATTCCTGTGGGATGCTTGGAAATTGTAATCCTGCATCAAAACGTTTGGGTAGTCCATTAGCTATCTGCTGGGAAACCTAAGATTTAATAAGATATATGCTTTCAGAAGTAAGTTACATTTATCAGACATTTTTCTCACCTTCTAGAGACAAACATAATTTACTTGACTGCATCTGAAAGATGATAGATCAGAGAAGGTCAACAGAAATTAATAAAGATATGCACTATCAAAAAGCAGCAAATTGTAAAGAGTACATTACATTTTCAACAGAATTGGAGACAGATTTCTCACTGGACTGTAAAACAGTAGAAACAGTGCGATCAAAAGAGCTTTTGGTGCTTTGCAATTCCAAAACAGATCTTGTAACCGTTTTGACAGTAACTTCATTTGCTTTCCCATGTTCCCTTGTATCTAACATGTGGCTATTTACATTAGTTTTTTGGGAAATGAAAGAGTTACCAATGTCATCACTGAGATTTCTTTCTATCCATTCTTCTTCAATTGACATTGAGGTTCCTTTCTGCTACAAATAGTTCAAGTATTACTGACAATGTTAAGATATGTGAGAGATAGAGAAAGAAAAGAAGAGAAACAAATGTTTAAATGTAACACCAAGCTTAAAGATATTGTTCCCAAAAAAAACCTGTCATAAGTAATATGTCATAACTCACTCCTCAACTTATGTGAGTCCAAACTTACAAATCCATTTTTTTTTTCTAGTCTTGTTTAAGTGCAGATCCATCAGAACAAAGGAATAATTCCTAACAGTGACCAAATATAAAGCTCCTAAAATAAATTTCTATAAAAAAAAAAACGGCATTACTAAATGTGTTTGAGAGAGACAAAAAGATGGAGACTGAAATGATCAANTCATAAGTAATATGCCATAACTCACTCCTCAACTTATGTGAGTCCAAACTTACAGATCCATTTTTTTTTTCTAGTCTTGTTTAAGTGCAGATCCATCAGAACAAAGGAATAATTCCTAACAGTGACCAAATATAAAGCTCCCAAAATAAATTTCTATAAAAAAAAAAACGGCATTACTAAATGTGTTTGAGAGAGACAAAAAGATGGAGACTGAAATGATCAACAAATGTTATAGAAGTAATACAAATTGGTCAGAACCTCCAATACCATGATGCAAACATATCTAATAAACTATTTCAATCATCCTATATTGTTACAGTGCAGACTTGGCACTACAGGTATATAAATTGAAGATGAACCCCATAGACCACCAGTAGCATTCTGGTTACAGAAGAAGAATTTTACAGATAATCAATCTTCAAATGGGAAAAATAATTTGTTTCAGTCTTCTTTATTTGATGTTGTAGGTGATTAATAGGTTAAAAGAGAAAAGAGTTTTAGTGATAAGGACCAAAGCATAAGATAAAACCGAAATTAAATAGTGAAAAAAAAAATTACTTACAGGATGGAATGTAGAAACTGGTAGACTCTTACTGAAATCTTCTTCAATATCTCGATGTGTATATTTAACCTTTTCAGATGCATATGTTATTGTTTTTTTAACAATAGCTAGACCATCCGGGCTTCTCTCACAGTTATCTAGGCTATCTTCTCCCTTATCATCTTCATCTTCATTGACTCTAGGTTTACTCAAGCTACCAAAGACAGAATCATAGAGTTTTTTGCTGACCATTGACTGTGGTGAGGATGGGTCAATGGAGCTGGCAAGCTCTGAAGAAAGACCAAGTGAACTTCCCCGCTGACTTCCCAAAGCAGATATTGATGGAATGCTGATAAAAGGAATAGATGGAGCTTCTACTCCTTCAGTGAGCCAATCTTTGTAGTATACAGCAAATAGATAAGTTCCAGAATCCAAATTTTCATTGTAAACCTTTTCAAGAAGCTTCAGTTTTCTAGTTCTGCTTGTGGTACCTGCTAGAATATCAGCTTCCTTGTTGTACCATACCTTCAAATGGGAAAGATGTGGAGAAAATAGATACTCCCACAGTTCTGGCAACAATATTGTTCGTGCCTGACAAGGTGAATCACAAAACACTTGCAAAAGGTGCTTTGCTGATACCTTATCTTTTCTCTGCACCTTATATAACACACTGAGGTAAAGATGAGCACAAGCTGACAACTTATAATTAGGAATCCCATAGGTAAACCCACACATCAAATCATTTAAACTCAAACCTGTAATAATGCTTAGTCGCAATGAGGCTCTTTTCAAATCATTCACAGATACAGATTCCTCAGCAGCTTGTTCTACTGTTTCAATTGCTTGCTCAAGACTTCTTATTACCTTTGTCTCAGTACTGTGCTCTTCTTCCAGTTCAATAAAATTTAAGGAGGAAAAACAATTGTGACGCAGTGTAGTCCGAAAGTCCTCATCTTTTAGAAAACGTTTTATATATCCATTTAAAATGGAAACTACTGCTTGGACAGCAACTTCATCAAGAGCTAGATTAGAAGCTGCTTGTACATCATGATCATGATTTTGATGATAAACATCTTCAAAGCTTTTGCTATTAGATCTATTGAGTGAATTCTCCTGATGTTTATTATTCTTTCTTGGATGCCCACTAATATGTCCAAGCTTATGTACATTGGAACTACTCCCATGCCTCTTATCCACCTTTGCATCCTTCACAGGCATTTCTTGCCTTTTCTCCCTTTCCTTAAATCCATTCAAACTCTTTTCTTTCCCTCTCTTTGCATCAGACACTTCATTTGAATATATATCTTTAACTCTGTTGTCTGCTTCCTCCCTCACCTCAGTTATCTCATATCTTGGCACACATTCTGATGAACTGATAAAAAATTCTTTGCTTACCTCTGCATTGGTAGAAGATTTCTCCCTATTTTCATTCTTCAATCCTTCTTCCATTTTCCCTCTTTTCAAAAGATTATCCCTTGCTAATCTGCTCCTAGCAGTATTACCATTCAAAAACTCACTTCTCATCTGATATTGTGAGACATCAGACTTTGCTCTTTCTGTTTTAATTATTTCACTTGATACAGAAAGTCTCCTTTGTTGATCTTGGAAAGAGTAACGCGGCATAGTTACTGCATCAGAGTGGACGGAAGATCTGGATCTTGTCATCCTTCTGCTTCCTTTGAACCCTTCCTCTTTTAGAAGCTCCTCCAAAGATGAAGCCATTTATGATGGAATTTGGATCTCCTCTATGGCAATCCTCCCCAGAAAGTAATCCTCTCACAAAGAAGCAAGTACTAGCTGAAGCAAAAATGCTTTCATATCAGATAGTTTTCATTCCTGTAGATGGAGAAAACTCGTTAAAAATTAGAAACATTCAAAGTAGGGCTAACTATGTAGTCGAAAAAAAATGAAGACAAAATAAGTCAACTTTGCAATGGAAGAGAAGAAACGATCGAATAATTTGTACTTAGAAATCAACTTCACAAATACTATATCATAACAAGGTTGCTGTCTTGCTGAGCTTTATGATAAGTCAACAGCAAAGACAAAAGATTTCCAGACAACTAAAAGATTTATAACAGCTTATCTGAAATAACCCCAAAAATAATTCTTTTTGATGAAACAGAATATTATTTCAACACAAAACCTGTTAAAACGGTAGCAGCAGCACAGAACTTACAAGGACAAAAATTTAATAACAATCATTTACCATTTTGCGTGATTGCAGGTTAGTATGATAAGGGGCAAAACTAAAATAAAAAAATGGAAGAGGATGAAAGAAAGAAAGAAAGATGCCGGGCCATGTCAATTCTACTTCTTCTGGTTTACCTGTGTTTCTCAAAGTTTCCACGCCAATCATGAAGCTTTCTAAAACAGAAACATTTTCACAAACACCTCCAATGCAATACAGCCAACACCATCAACTCATCCAATTCAAACNGAAAGAAAGAAAGAAAGATGCCAGGCCATGTCAATTCTACTTCTTCTGGTTTACCTGTGTTTCTCAAAGTTTCCACGCCAATCATGAAGCTTTCTAAAACAGAAACATTTTCACAAACACCTCCAATGCAATACAGCCAACACCATCAACTCATCCAATTCAAACTGGGTATTTCTACAAAACTCTTAAATTTAATCCCAATTCCAGGTTCAATCAAAGACAAGGAAGAGGATTGGAGAATATTCCAGTGACATAGAGGAATCTTGGGAAAGAGAAACAACGAGAATGATAGAGATGCTGATAGGTGAAATTCCATGAGGTGGTGGTATTTAAAGCACTGCAAACAAATTGATAAAAACAAACACAAGAGAATAGTGTGAAGAATGAGGCTAACACCAATTGGCGACAAGGCAAAGCGCTAGAGCTGAGATGCCAAATGGAAGCTGACAAATGAGAGAATGGGAAAGACTTTTGTATAAAGGGAAGTTCTCTAAGAATTGAAATTTTCAAGGTCGGAACATTGGTGTCTTTGTCAGTGTCAAATAGTTCGGTATTTGCAGGCTATTGCATTTTATATACTCAAAGTAAGTACTAACCGTCTTCAACTGCCAATCTCCCTCTCTTCTTGTCCAACTCAATTGGTTTTGTAAGTATGTGCATTTATTTATTTTTTTTGATCGGATAAGTATGTGCATTTTTTAACTTGTATACTTCCTTCCGTTTTTTTTTTTTTTTTTTTTTTTTTTTATATGGATCAATTCTTTGCACTATGCCAATAATAATATGACATTTACTAAATTTTAATTTTTAAAATTTGTATAATTTTTATTTAGAATATGGGTGGTTGTTTTATGTAAGTAATGTTTTTTTAGTTTTTTTAGTTTACGTGATAGAAGTTGAATCTATAACTTTTTATAAAATAGGGGATGTTAGGTTATTTTTTATATTTTAAAGGGTAAAAATGAAAACACTTTTAATTGAGTGTTTGGAGCATAACGAATTTTTAATTTTTGTACCATCATAAATATATCAAAAAATTGAGTCACTCAATTTCTATTAAAATAGTTAATTTCTTATAAAATACAGAAATGAAGCAATACAAAAAAAAAAAACATGCCAAAAATATATTAAAATATTTTTAATTTTTTTTGACTTGGTAAACTTAAATTCTATCAACAATTTGGAGATATAACCCATACTAAATGATTTAGATTTTCAAGATTTTCATGACGGTATTAAAATCAAAAGTTCATTATACCTTAAACTCTCAATAAAAAGTGTTTTTCATTTTTACACCTCTCACATAACTTGGATAACTTAAAATTTCTTATAAAAATATTTAAATCCCTTGCTATTAAATCATGCCTAATGATTTATTATATGTAGGTATTTATATGTGTGTTACTCGTATCTAAGTTATCGTTTCAACTAAAATTTCTCCTAGTTTTTAAGTGACAGTTGCGCTTGTACATGGCTGAACTGAATTGAAAAGGGCAAGAATTATTGTACAAGGGAATTCTTTTACTTGCTACCATACAAAAGGAAAAGTATAAACAATGTATTGGCTAACACCAAATATGAAAACAATGTGTTGGGCCTCCTGGCCGAAGGAGGGTTTGTTTCCTGGGCTTAACAAGAAATATAGTGTTACATGGTGACCCTTGAGACTTGGGAAGGGCCGAAGAGAAAAGTAGAGGAAAGGCTTTCGGAGTCTTTACCTCAATAATACTTTTTTAAAAACAAATTCCTTAACTAGTACAAGTCAAAAACTATTTACAAAGTTGGTGTAGTTTTCAAAAAGAAAAGGGTAAATACCAAGTAAGGTTAAAACTTAAAAAACTCAATAGAATTTTTAAAAGGATAAAACTCTTTTAAGGTCATCATGACCCTATAGCAAAGCAACATTTCTTATTGCAATTTAGACCATGAGTCTAACTATTTTAGGCATGATTGTCATGGGAAAAATAATAACCTAGAAGGAGTAGTAAATTTCATAGCAGAATTGGCATATTACTTAGTTGAAAAAATAGAAAAAATGGAAAAGATGTTAAATGTAATATTCGAAATTGAAAAATTAGACTTGACAAATGAGAGTAAAGAGTTGTTAAAAAGTGTTGAACGAACATTAAAAATCTTGCCAATGAGAAATCAAGAGCTATGGATATATGATTGTGGAAGGTTTAGAACAACACCACCAGAGCATGTAAAAATGATACAGAAAAGAAAATAATCACAAGAATATATATTAAAGAATTGGGAGAATGTTGAAACAATAGAAGATATGATGTATTGGGAACAAAAATTATAAAATTTGGATTTTTCTAAAAATGATGAAGGAAGAATATGTACTATAAAATATGAAAATAGAGAGAAGGATTTGGGAGTAAGAATAAATTCCCTAGATGGAATTCAACCGAATTAGAGGCATATTTCAAAAGGTACACAGAATATCTAAAAGCGAAAGAAGAAAGGGCAAAAAAGGGAAAAAAAAATGAAGTACTTGGACAACTACCTCCACCTCCAAGTTTTGTAAAAGAAATCTTATATAGAAGCTAGGAACATTATTTTATTGAAGTTGTCCCAAGAAAACTAGAAGGAGAAACTGGAATTGGTAAATATAAAACACCTGTTAGATATGAATTTATGCCTAGTCCGGATAAAAAACCTCAAGCAGTAGCCACAACAGGAGTCTATCTAGATATAAACTGTGTGAAAGATCCTAAGACAATAATTGAAGGTTGGGCACAAGCAAATAATCTTGTAATAAAAGCAAATTGTTGGAGTACTTGAATCCACAAAGGGTTTCTTAGAAGGAACTCTAATAGGAATAACAAAAAAAAAATTGGGAAAGGTTCAAAGACTCGCCCAACTTTTACTTTAAATATAAGATAAATAAGAGAGATGCAATAATTTTTTTCATGGCTAGAGAAATAAAATGAGAGTTTTGTGGAGAGCAAGATAATGAAGGGCTCTATGAAGAGAGCATTAGAGAAAAACTAACAAAGCTAAGAATATGCAATATGTATAGCTTTGATGAATATGAGTTTCAAAAGTACTACTATGAGCTAAACAACTTTGAGACTTATTTTTGGATTGAGCAATTTTTTGACAAATTGCCTCAACCATGGAATCGACTCATAGCCCAAAGATATAAGAAGTATCTAAAAGAAGATGAAAGGATAGATACTTTAGGATCAATAATCCCATTTGTAAGAAAAATAATGAGAGAATATTGCACTAACACTCTTTCTATAGAAGACTCTAAGAAAAGATTAGAAGGAAGCATGAGTAAAAATTATTGTAGAAAAGTAGTTGATATGCCTAGACAATATGAATGTCACAGAGAAAAGAAACATAAAAAATATAAGAAGTATTTCAAAAGGTTTAAGAACTACAAAGAGAAACCAAAGAGAGGAAAATACTTTAGAAGAAGAAGAAGCTATCAAAATATACCTTCAAATAAAAATAAGCCTCCGTGTCCGCAAGGGAAACCTAAATCTAAATGTACTTCCTGGATTTGTAAAGAAAAAGGTCATATAGCCCTTGAATGTCCTAAAAGACATCCTAAGAAAAATGCAAAACTAGTAAAAGGCCTATGAAGAACTAGATTCTGAATATGAAATGATAAGTGATTTTGAAATCTCAAACACTGAAAGTATTTATAAATGGGAAGACTTAGATAATGATTCTGAAGAAGAAGAAGAATAAGGATATGTAGGAATGATGGCCAAAGAAATAGAAAACTCTAGAACTACTAGTTTACAAAAATTGTATCAATCAAAAGAAAGCTGGGAAATATAACCTAAAGGAGAAGAGGAGTTAGGAAAAATAAAATGGAAACTACCTAAAAAAGAAAAAAAAATGAAGTTTATAAAGCAAAATTCTAGAATCTAACTAGCAAACTAAGTATTGAAACCTTTGAAGGAGTCACTGCTATAGAACAGACAGGAGAAGAAAATGTTATGATACCAGTTTTTTTATCATAAAAAGATAAAAGAATATAGAGAAAAATATAATTATGTGCACATAAGATTAGTACCAGTTGGGATGTGCCTTTTGTTTCAAAAAGGAATAGATGCTCCAATTTTAGCATGTCTTCTTGATTGTAGGCACCTAAAAATTAAAAGACGCCTTAATTGGAGGAGTTCATTCTAATTTCCATAATGGACCCATAGCATTCGATGTTTATCCTGGATATCATATAAGTCTAAGAGATAAAAACATAATGAATGGTCTTATGTTAAAAATTCAAACTCAAGGAAAACACATGCTAAAGGGAAGCCAAAACATTTCGGTACAATATAGAATAATCTATAGATTAGTAAACACTACACATCCTAGCTTTAAAATGGAACCCAAAGATGCAGTAATTTGGGAAAGTGAAACCCCACATACTGAAAGGTTGATACCAAGAACCCTNTATGTTAAAAATTCAAACTCAAGGACAACACATGCTAAAGGGAAGCCAAAACATTTCAGTACAATATAGAATAATCTATAGATTAGTAAACACTACACATCCTAGCTTTAAAATGGAACCCAAAGATGCAGTAATTTGGGAAAGTGAAACCCCACATACTGAAAGGTTGATACCAAGAACCCTACCTTGGAAAGAATTGCAAATTCCTAATAAATGGCTTATAGAGCATAAACCTTCTAGTTCCAGACTAAGAGAAGATTTAGACATATCCTATTCGAGAGATGGAGAAATAATGGTAATAAATCCAAAAAGCCAAAATGAAAGAAATTGAAAAGAAGAGGATTCACATATAATAGGATATAAAGAAGTAAGGTTACCAAAAAAGAAAAATTAAACCTAGCCATGCTAAGACAAGAAAATCTAAGTGTAACATCTGTGTATGAATGTGATAAAGTTAATATCACGAGAATATATGAGCCTTTAAAATCTGTAAAAATATCAAAGAATAGCTCCTATATTAGTGTGAAGTTTATTTAAATGGTTATCACTCTTATACACTTGATGCTTTCATTGATATTGGTGTTGCATTTACATTAGAACATCATAACACTCTTCCCAAAGAGTATTGGCAAAAGGTAAAACCAAAACACTTAATAACAGCCAATGGAGAAAAAATTGAACTAAACAAACTGGCAAAAAATGTTCCTATCCTGTTAAGTAATCAGGTTTTTGTGATAGAAAACTTATGGCAATTTCCTCAAATTGATGGAGACTTATTACTAGGAAATAATTTCTTAAAATAAAGAATGTGCTTACCTTTTGTTAACATGTTGAATATATTTAGCTAGGCACCCCACCTATTAGTATACCTCTATTAACTGAGGTTGGGTAAAAGTGTACTATTGGTTTTGCACCTAAAACTATTGAAAAAGAACTTTCTAGTTATATACCATTACCCATGAAGTTAATATCAGAGTTTCTCACTAGTAAGCATGGCGATAATCTAGAAATAGAAGAGGAAGATGAATTAGAAACTTGGATTCTGATAAGTCAATTTTATACCACTTATCATATATTTATCTAGCTTGTTAATTGTTTGTTCTAAGGTATTTTGAGTTTGATTCTTATGAATTATTGTTTCTTTTATAGGTTTTTACATTAGAAGTCTTTAGAAGTCACTTTGGTGTTTTTCAATGTCAAAAAGAGCAAGTTTTGGCAAATTTGGGATGAAGACAGCAACTTGGGCTCTGCAGCCTCCACTCTGGGTGCCGCAGCCCTCTATTTACGAAGAAAACCAAAGAACAGACATAAGCTAGGGCACTGCAGCCCCTAATCTGGGCGCCGAAGCCCCATCCAGACAGAAGCTAGGGCGCTACAGCCCCCAATCTGGGCACTACAGCCCCCAATCTGGGCACCGCAGCCCCCTTTAGGCAGAAACTAGAAGGCCGCAACACCCTCCAGACAAAGAACTAAGGCACCGCAGTGCCCAAACCCAGGGCTGCAGCCCCTGACAATCAACTCGGGATTTGACTTTTGAACTTCCTAATTTCACTAGGAATCCTACTTTATTTTAATTCCTTTTCTTCCTAAACTTCCTAGGACCTATAAATAGGACTCTTAAAGTCTAAATTAGGGTTCCACACTTTTTAGAGAAGAGGCAAGAAGAAAAGAGGATTCAAGCTTGAAGATCGAGACTTTCGGCATCGAATCGTCCCATCCCATAGTTCAATTTTTCATCTCTCTCTTGTTACTGATGTCTAATCTGTGTGTAATGTTATTTTCTGGAATTATCATGAACTAATTCCACCATCTAGGGTGGAGATGTAGCCTAGCTTAGGATGGATTGTAATTTCTAATGAATTAATCAAAGGACCTTTTTCTTAAATTGACTTCTTGATCTCCATACTTAATACTTCTATTTGACTGGCCATCAATTTAGATGAGTATGTGATTACAATAATACTGGAAAGTTAGTTGTGATTGAGGACCATAGGGATTAAGAACATAAATTACATAAGGGATAGGAATATACTGTTATGGTTTATGTAGCCATTAAAAAGAACCATAGAACGAATTGAATTCTGAGATTATTCGTAATTCACATAGGAATATAGTGGATTCATAGTTTGGGAATATATTTGTTTGACCTTGGGAAAGGCTAATAAATAACTTAGGGTTCTTGGCTAGCAATTAGAAAGATTGTTGTTGATTAATGAATTAGGAATAAAGATCCGGACTAGCTACGGTGAAATCGACATCCTAGATACTTTCTCCCCATATTTTTACTCATTTTATAAGTGATTGTTCGTTGTTTAACAGTTTTCCATTTAATTATCATCATAATTCACCTATCAATTGTCTAGATAAAATTAGAATACGTATAATTTTGGTACTTAGTAGCCATAGTCTTTGTGGGACGATAATTTATCTCACTTCTTTATTACTTGATTACGGCACGTGCACTTGCGTTTACATTTTACGTAACAGATTCAAGAACTAAATGATCATTACATTTTAGAAGAACTAAAAATGGTTAAAGAAAATGCTCCAAGCTTAGAAGAGATAATGGTAAGACTAAAAGAAAACTTAAGTGAAGACCCCTTAAAACTTTGGGAAAAAGATAAGGCTAGAGCAAAGATTGAACTCATAGATCCAAAAAAGATAATTAGAGTAAAACACATGACTTACTGACCAGACGACATAAACGAATTCAAAGAACAGTTAGCATAACTCCTTCAAAAAGGACTAATCCAACCTTCCAAATCACCTCATAGTTCGACGGTCTTTATGGTTAGAAATCATTCTGAAATAAAAAGATGGAAGGCTCGAATGGTCATAAATTATAAAGCCTTAAATCAAGCAATTAAATCTGATGGTTATTATCTTCCAAATAAAGAAGTTTTGCTAAACAGTATTCAAGAAGCTAATATTTTTAGTAAATTTGATTGTAAACCTAGTTATTGGCAAATTAAAATGGAAGAACTATCTATACCATTAACTGCTTTTAGTGCTCCTCAAGGACATTATGAATGGAAAGTTAAGTCTTTTGGGTTAAGTGTAGCTCTACAAATATTCCAAAGAATAATGGATAATAAAAAATAAAAAAAAAACTGTTCATTGCCAAGGTACTGTTCAACCTCGTCTCGACACTATTCATCCTCGCCCAATCCAACAAAAAAATTGTTCATTGATGAAGCATTGTTCACCCTTGCCAAAACATTGTTCATCCAAGAACTATTCATTCAAAAAAAACTGTTCATGCCAAGGTATTGTTCGCCTCTCCCGCAGAACTATTCATCCTCGCCCAAAAACACTGTTCATTCGAGTTACTATTCATTAAAAAAAAAACCCTACATAAGATATCCAATACTTTTAGTGGAGAGGAGATGAAGTGACAAAAAACATAACTAGTTCGTTGCATTGCGGGATCGCAATCTGATAGCTTTGGCGGAGGAGTTCGAACGTTATTATACCAATTGAAGGGAAACAACAATTTACCATTGTCATTACAATAAAATGATGTAGTACCATCCCTATTCTTTAAACGAATTTGAAAAAATCACTCATTCCACCTCTTTGCAGAAAAAGTTAATAGTTGTAGAAATTTTCTATCTCTTATTGCTTCCAAGGATACCCAACCACCAGTGTGGGATGCTACCTTAAAAACATAAAAAATAAAAAGATCTAGCGCAAGCAACCAATCCCAGATAGATGCACAACATCACAAAGGCTCGCATATACCCCCTAAGAGTTGGGATGAAGTTGAGAAGGAACTACCCTCAGAAAATGAATGATAGACACTTAGAATGGAGTAAAAGGAAGACAAATATCAACATGCTTAATAACATAGCTATACATGGTAAAAGAGGATCGACCACGGGCATGAGGAGCACATATAGGATGGGTACTATCAACAAAGATCTTTACAACTAATTTTTCCTTATTAACCTAGTCAAAATCGTCTAAATCCTCAATCTCTGAGTCTGAATGTCTGTATGATGAGCGAGTATCAATAACCTCTTCACCCACCCATTCTCTCATATCACCTAAAGGACCAATCCAGCAGTCCACTTCATGTCGTCGGTCACTGCTCTCTACAGGTAAAAATGAACCATATTGGTAAAGAGGAGAAAGAAAACCATCTACTTCAATTTTAAAACTCAAAGTTTTGAACTCACGAAGAGAAAAAAATCCTACCTTGCCCAATAAAACTTGCTCCCCTACCAACCCCGTCAATCACATCCTCATTACCGTCACTAATACTTGGACCAGAGGATGACTCGCTAAGCACCTCTTCACTTTGAGAAAGAAAACTATCTACTTCAATTTTAAAACTCAAAGTTTTGAACTCACGAAGAGAAAAATATCCTACCTTGCCCACTAGAACTCACTCCCCTACCAACCCCGTCAGTCACATCCTCATTACCGTCACTATACTTGGACCAGAGGTTGACTCACTGAGCACCTCTTCAATTTGAGAACCCTCACTCTGAGAACTCTCGCTATCTGAAGCCATGATCAAATCGACAGAAAATTATGGAAAAAGAAGAATAAGAAAATATTGATACTTGTAATATATAGGCAAGAGGAAGAAGACAACAATCGAAAATTAGGCCTGAAGAGAAGGAGAGGAAGAGTGAGTAACATAACTTCTAGACAAATGTTTGGAAGAATGAAAGATGAAGTGCAAGCAATATAGACTTATAGAGGAAACAAAAAACAATAAATGAATAGTAAATAGTAAATAGAATAAGCAAGTACAACATAATTCTCTTTTGGAAAGAATCTCGGTCAAATATTATAATCATGATAGTCTTGACATACTTTCTTTTGAAAAGAATCTCTGCAAGTCTTGGCATTAATTGAAAAAATCTTCGTCAAAAGAGAGCATAGTTTAGCAAGGTGCAGAAGAATCTCTGAGGAGAGAAGCAAATAATCATAACAAATCTCTGCAAATTTTGGCATTGAATGAATATGTGTAGTACAATGAAATAATCTCTGCATTGAAAGAATCTCAGGAAAAATTCCTACACCGTGAACTCTACAAAATATCAAGACATGAATATGTACAGTTCGCCCAGTGTAGTTTGACCATGCACATGTGTAGTTCGCCCAACAAGTGTAGTTCTACCATGCACATGTGTAGTTCGCCCGTGGTCAAGCTCGGCCAGTCCGACATGCGAAGCTCGCCTAACCATTAAAACAACATGTAAAGTATGCCATTAAATTATTATTATGAGTTTTTTACACTTTACATTCTTCAAACTTCAAAGCTCGGGGACAAGTGATGAGGACCGGCCCAAAGCTAGTAGAACTCCAAGCCCATTAGCCAGTCAACAACACGCCCCATCTTCAGCACAACAAGGCGCCACCAGTTTAGCTCCACAACTACTATAAATACACCCAAAATGCAGTCTAAGAGGTAACTTGTCAGAACTATACCTAGAGTATATTATCTCTCTCATCACCTACCTATTCTAACTTAAGCATCGGAGAGCCTTCCTCGGCCCACTGTCAAACTTGGCCTATTGCAGGTACATCCAGCCCGAGCATTTCTAGCATCAACAACTAAGTGTTCATACTCAGTAAATTCACTACTCATTGCTACAGTAAGAAGAAAAAACTACCCTGCTAAGGTATACATTCTCCTATATACTCTCTTTAGACCACACACTGAAAGGAACTCTCTCTTAAGCTTCTTCTTTCTTTGGCTTTCCACCTCACTCCCTTCCCCGACCTTGCTAACTCGAGCGTCGGAGCTCTGGCTCCGGCCTTCCCTGACCGTATTTCTCCCTCCTGCAAGTTGCTCAAAACCGGTCATCAGCATTGGCGCCGTCTATGGGAACGAGGACTGATTCCCTTGTTCTGCCACATAAAAGCCCAAGCTCTTACATCAAAAAAATTCTAAACCTAGGAGAGCCACTCAAATGCACACTAGTTGTGAGTCCTCTTGGACTCGGAGTCGAAGCCCCTAGCCAAATTTTGGTTTCAGCTCTACTACAAAGAGCTCACAAACCTCTACTAGTACAATACCTCAAAATCATGGTTTGCAAAACCACCATCCCAACACTGCTAAAACGAGTGTGTCCAAGTATTAAGGCCATCCCAAAAATTTCCATGGGGGAGCAGCTAGAATATTTCAACCAATGGCCTACCAAAACCCCTCTAACCTGTCCTAAACTCGTGTATCCCTCAAACCTCTTGAGAACTTGTGAGACTCTCAAAATTTAGCAGAAACTCTAAACGAAATTGCTGGTTGGAATCCACTAGACATGGCGGCGAATCTGAAACCTCTACCACAGAAACCCGATATTACCCAACCTCTGAAAGGTTCTCTACAAGAGGTAAAATCCTGACCATCTTTTAATTTGTGAGACTCTGCCTACTCAAGTAGAGATTCAAGCAATTTGAAGCTTGAAGCTTGAAAAATCAAGCACGCATGCCAACTGTTTGACAAAATGCCTGAATACCTGTACACTCATTTTGATCCAGTGCATAGCACTGATATTTAAGGATTGATCATGATATTAATATGCTAGATACACCTTACTGTTCGATTTATTGCTGCATAAAAGAAAGTGCAAGGTATGCTATTTGCATATTTTACATGTAAACTCACCTTGAAATCTGGTTTTTTGGGTCCGGAATACCCAAGCTAGCTGCTGGTTTGCACCACAACAGCTTACATACACATAGCTTTCATCTTGAAAATTTGTCTCCAAGGTGTTTGATAAAAGTCCTAGGTGCATAAACTCTGTAGAACATGTTGTCTCTTAGAATTTTAATGCTCAAACAAACCTCTTATGCAATGTTGTCATTGATAAGTCTCAAAAAGAAATTATGAAGTGATTTATTTGAAGAATAATAACATAGCAACAGAACATAGAAAGAAGGACCGCTCACTTCATTCCTACAAGTGAAGCCCCTAGGACTTTCTCCAGCACTTCAAAAGAATTTAAAACATTTTCCATCTTTCCACTTACAGATCCCTTGATCTGCTTGCACTCTGTCTGTGGGTTTTAAATGCCCAAGCTACTATCCTGCAACATCATTTTAGTCATTCGATAGAAAAAGCATGGAGAAGAAAGATTAATAACGCATAACCCCATAATATGCTGCCCATTATGACAAAGATCAGCATGCTTAGCTTAGCTCAAATTCTTGTTTTGCTCACAATTATAAATATCTTGGCATAAAATGGAAACTAACTGGCTGTTATTTTTACTTGGCCATTGGACATTACACTTGGAGAAGCTATTTTGCACACTCATAAACATGCTTATCTAAGTTTGCATGATGGAGAATCTTGTCAATGAAAGTATGATGTTTGTAAGTTTTGGCATGGCTGAATACATGTAGTCACCTACTTATGCATATTGATATCTACTGAAATTATAGCCTTTGAATTGCTACAGTACAAATGTACAACCACATTAGAAAGACTTTAAATCCTGGCTTATTGCCTATTTTTAATAAACTATGTGCAAAGGCTACCTGCCTACTTGTTTCAAAACGGGAAATTTGGCACATCATGTTTAATGCTGCATAGACATATTTATGCTCATTCTCTGCTCCTACAGTAAATTTTTATTCTGTAATCTGTTGCTGGCTTCCAAACTTCATTATGCATTGAACAACATCATTAACAACTATAAACTATGAGCACAAACTTGCCTTAGCCCTACAATATAGCATATTGGTATAGCCTGAGATGTGCATAGAGACACATAAATTTTTATTTCCAAATGTAGGAGGGGCTGAACTGGTTTTTGTAACTAGTAGTTGCACAATCTTCTTGCAATGAATTTTGTGACAATGGAAACCCTTCGCATAACCTTCATTACACTTATGCAATATCTATGCTTCTATCAAGCACAAAAACTACTCCTTATCTCCATTACCACATCAAAATGAAGGTACTTGGCCTTCTTTCCCTTAAAAAATGCTAGGGTCTGGTGTCAGTGATTTTTATCTAAAAATGCCTAAGGTGTTGCTTATATTTGCATGGTCCAGAAAATTTCCTAAATTTCTTAAATGCATATGCAATGAGTTCTATTACATTTATCTTCCAGTTTCTTTTAAATCCTCGACGACGAGAAAGTAAGAGGACACTTTTCCAACCTCTATTTGCATTTGTGGCGTAAAAACTTTTAACCACTTTGCAAGATTGTCTATTTACACATTTTTAACTAGATTTATAGATTTTGATTTGGCATCAGCATAGAAGCCTGGACTCCAATTATTGATTTTCATCACTCTTGAAAAAAAATAGCAGCTTGTTTTATCATTTTGAGCAATACACATGCACATGGCAGCAACTTTCTTGCAAGCCAAATTCGAGGTCAGACCATCATCAACAACTATATACTTATAAAGATAATGCAAAAATGGCATAATAACTTCTTGATCTTGCATACATATATGCTTGTGAAATCTGTTATACTTGCGCCATTTCAAACATTATCTTACTAACATGCTTCATACTCTAAAGTGGTTTAAATCCAAGAAAGGCACTTCCTTTCATTTTAACATTGTCACCTCTCTAAAAGAGGTCGTAGGGAAAGCTTTTAGCTCTCTTACCATCAATCATTGCTCTTGAATATGCATATAGTTGCTTGCAATCCGTGCTATTTTCAGCATTCTCTTTCCTAGTTACCTAGCACGTGCTAATAAACTCACAAGGTTGGAATAGAAGTGCACAAAATTTGAACTTCAGCTCAGAACATAAAAATCTAATTTATAGAAGTAGAATTTGTTGTCTAAATTGCTTATTTATTTTGGTGGAGCATAAAGGGCTTACCCACCTATTTATCCTTGCTCACATTTAATTGATGTACAATTCAGAGTTTATACTCTCAAGATCATGACTACGTGAGACACATGTTCACCTCCATGCTTAATGTTTATATGACTGTCATATGTATTTATATATCTAATAGCAAATGCTACACAAGATAACAGGAAAATTAGTAGCAACAGCTGCAAATCTCTTTGCTGAGCATGAAAAACAGCAGAGTGGCTATACACACTAATTTAAATGCTCTACTTTGAATTTTTGTCCAATAGCCACGGTAGCTAGCAAATTTTTATGATATATCTTGTGCCTACACAATTCACTCTCTTTGAATTTCTATGGAAGAGCAATCCACCAGACCTCCGATCTCTGAGGTCATCAAGGCGAAACAATCCTACCTAAAGAGGTGAAGCAATTCACCCAACCTCCGGTCTCCAAGGTCATCAACAATGTCAAAGCAATCCAGCTAGAGAGGGTAGAGGCTGACCTCCCCACTTGACCTCGAGGACTGGATGAACAAACAAAGACCAAGGCCTTTCACAAGCACTGAAGTGTAATTAGTTAATAAAGCCCAACTTTAAAACAGAGTTGAAACCACTTCCATGTCAGAAGTTGGGAAAGACTGAGAACCCGGTAAAGAAAGCTCCTCAAGGGCAACATTGTCCCACTTGGCATTCGATGTTTAAATGTGCAAACAAACTTGCCTAACTTCAGGTATTCTTAATGTACACTTACACATTCTTACTATTTGATTATTCAATACCAGTAAGCTCTGCATATTTTTATTTATCTTAGGTTGGTAAAGTTCATAACCATCAACTGCAAAGTTTTGATATACATCATGAGCTAGTGTACTTCACCTTCTCTTGAATTTTGAGGAAAATGCAGAAGGGCACTCCACCCGAAGAAGTGTTAAAGCTCTAACACGAGCTCAAAGGCCAATGCCCTTAGGACGAATGTCCTTCAACACTCTAACACGAGCTCAAAGGCCAATGCCCTCAAGAAAAATGTCCTTCAATGCTCTAACACGAGCTCAAGGGCCAATGTCCTCCAAGCCAATTGCAACATCAACTATGAGTTCAAATACCGAGTTGAAGAATCAAAGACCTTAAACAAACTACCTCGGGTCCATATATTCTAAATGCATACTACTTGCTGAATTGGGAAATGATGCAAAAAAACAAAAAATATATGCTCAGACATTATATTTCTCTACATGGATGCTATAAATTTTTGAAATGCATATAGGTGCAATTGTTTGAATGCATAAAAGCATAGCTATATCTACATGGCAAGTCTGATTTCATATGACTCTTAGCGAGCATACAATCATAATACGTGTTTCTAATATATTACTTGCCATGTACAACAATTTATATTGAATGCTACATCAATTTCTCTAATATGTCATTTTCTGGTCGAGGCTTCTACCAAGCCGACCTCAGCCCAACCTCTTTGCAGATAAAAAGTACCTAGTAGCCTGAACAGAACTGTATTTTTACTGCTTGCATTCCCTAAATTTTTGCGACTAGTTGCTAATTTCCAATTAGCCAATTTGATGCATTATTTGAATGTAATATATTCATCCAACTCTTGCATACAGCTATTGACTTAAACTTTGGTTTGCTGATTATACTCATGTAACTTCATGGGCCAGACTTCGCACATTACATCAATTATTAAACAAAACTTGCTGCCTATAGAATTTATGTACAAATGAAGAGCATATTGACGGGTGCTGAACCGTACAAAATTAAACTACTAATTGCAACTAATTTGTAGTATAGGATGCAACCAGTGTCGTCTCCCAAGGATTCACCAGAACAAATAATCTAATAAGACTTTAAGCAAGAACATAACAGAATAAAGGGGGGGGTTGTGTTGAATGCAGAATGATTAGAATTCAGAAAGCAGTAAATAGGATTTAATCAAATAAGAGAAAACGCAATCAACTCAAGCAGGCAACCAAACTCTAATCCATCCTTGTTCACTAAAGATAACCTAGATCTGTTTTAATTCTTGGTTAAGTGTTACCTGGAACCCCTAACAATAACACTTAGAATTCCTACTGATTTACCAATCAGGATTCAATTAATCATGGAATTAAGACTCTAGGCAACCGCTCTATATCACTAAGTCCAGATTAATTTAATAACCGAATTATCCAAGTTAACCATATATTAAAGACCTTTAAAGTATGATTATCAATCTGATTACTGTTATGAATCTAATCAACCGATTTAAATTCATACAACTCATGGAATCAAAGTACCATTCAATCACATGAAGAAGGGGAGAAGCAGTAATTCAAATTAAATTAAATCAAACCCGGTTGAAGCACAGGAACTCTGGATTGTCAAGTTTGGCTCCTCTTGAATTGATTACAAACGAACTTAGCCTTCCATGGAAGACTTGAACACAAAGCAAAGGGGAAAAACGAACTAAGCAAAGGAGGCAGCAGCAGCTCAAGGAATTTCGTATCTCTTCTGATTGTGTATATTTGCCTCAACAACTTGAGAATATATACTAGCTGGCTGCCTCCTCTAGGTTTCCTAATGGTTTCCTAATTACAAAATAAACCTAGTTTCCTAAATTATTAATGGTAAAAACATGATCAAGCCCTAGTGTCATGTGTGCTGGCCCAAAAACAGATGTTGGCCCAAATAAACATGCTCTGGTCCAATAGGCAGCCCTAAGGAAAGGAATCAGTCAATGCTGGGCGGAGTGCTGGGCGGAGCAGAAAATCTGGACTGCTTGCACGCGAATTTCAGTTGTCCAGACGCGAGAATCAGCTTCTGGGCTCTTCATATGAAATGTGGAATTTTCTGTCAGCTTTCCAACGAAACTGGAATCACATCAATCGGACATCTATAGCAAAAGATATGGTGAAAAACGTAAGCAGTGCCAGAATTTAACAGTTAAGCAATTAAAATCTACAAGCACCAACAAGTCCAAATCTACAAAACATGTCTAAAAGCCATAAAAATCACTAGAAACACACACTAAAAGACTAAGTATAAGAGAAACAAATAGTATAAAATAATGTGTTATCAAATTCCCCCACACTTAGCTTTTTGCACTCCTGGGCAAAATCACAAGAAACAAACTAACTAGAATAAGAAAAACAGCTCTCCAATCAAATCAAGAATGCAAAGATTAAGGTAAGAAAACAATTCGAACTTAAAGAATAGCAACACTCATGGAACAATATCTCTTGACAACTAAAGAACAAAAAAACATGGCAATTTTATTTAATAGGAATGAGTCAAAGTAGATAGCCTCTCACAAGATAAATAAATGCTCTCAATTCTCTCAAGTGTCTAAGGTAAGTATTTCTCTCCCATCATCCTATCAAAATCACACTACCATAAGCTTGTTCACTTTCTCAATCTCCACTACCTATGTCACATGCATAACACAAATCAAAAGGACTTTTAAAGGGTTGTAATGGGGAAAGGTAAAAGGATGTCAATAATATGGAAAAATGGCTAAAGCACCCAAGGAATCACAAAGAGCATCTAATTATGGAGAATTTCAAGTACTTTATGCATCTTGACTTTGGGCTTCAACTCATTTTTTTTTTTTTTTCCCAAAACAACTTTATTCTTTTGTTGCTGCTGTATTTTTTTTTTTTTTTTTTTTTTTGAAACATAACACTTAACAATTTCAACCACAACCAATCAGCCACAACTTGATGCTTTGTTTTTGTAAGAGTTTACTCCTTTTTTATTCAATGCAATGCTCTGCAATTCCTAAGGGTTGGGTAGGACATGGTTTTACACTTAGGCTTGCAATGAGCTACACATGAAAGAAAAGATCAATAGGCTCAAAAAGGGGAAATCAAAGGATAACATCAAGGTTAGCTATTTGGTCAAGTAGCTTCTCAAAGAAAGGAATGCCTTAATCACTTCTATGCATGCATGTGCAAATGTAACCTCAACTAAGAAACAGAACAAGTTCTAGAGCGTCAAAATGATAGATGAAAACACACAAGAAAGAATCATGACATATGGCTCAAATCCTCACAGCTTATAAGACTACTAAGAATTAACTTATCCAAATCAAATTTTGTTGCCATATCACTTAAATCCAAGAAGCAAGATAATTGTCCACTCATGTTATAGCACTTAAGAATCAAAATTGCTTCAAACCACTCTCTTCATAACTCTTAAATTGATTGGAAAGAACTAGAAAAATTTAAAAACACATAAAACAGAAAATTAAGCCTAAAACAGAAAACATAACACTAAAAATCTAAACAGAAAATAGTAAAAACAGCAAGTAAAGTAAAATAGGAAAACAGAAAGCATAAAAACACACACAACAAGCTAATCCCTCCCCCACACTTAAATTTTTGCAGTGTCCTCAATGCAAAGCACAAAGCAAACAGTAAAAGCAAGCAAGGCACTAAAAATAAAAGAGAAAGGGAAAGAAAACAGCCTGTGGGTTTAAGTCTCATAAAGGGCAGCAGACAAGTGCACCTCCTCCACCACTTGCTCTTGAAAACCCTCATAGAAAGGTTTCAGTCGATGTCCGTTCACTGGGAAGGTCTGGTTGGTTGCCTCATTCTTGATCTGAATTGCACCATAAGGAAAGACATGAGTCACCACAAAAGGACCCATCCATCGAGAACGAAGCTTGCCGGGCATTAGCTTGAGACGAGAGTTGTAGAGTAGCACTTTCTGACCAATGTAGAACTCTTTTCTCACCAACATCTTGTCATGGACAGCCTTGGTCTTTTCTTTGTAGATTCTGGAATTCTCATAAGCTGCCAACCGGATTTCATCAAGTTCCTGCAGGTGGAGTTTCCTCTGTGATCCGGCTTGGGCTAAATCAAGATTACATTGCTTCACAGCCCAGTACGCCTTATGCTCGATCTCTACTGGAAGGTGACATGCCTTGCCAAAGACTAGCCTGTAAGGGGACATGCCTATAGGGGTCTTGTAGGCAGTCCGATAGGCCCACAATGCATCATCCAAACGCAGGCTCCAGTCCTTTCTGTTGGGCTGGACAGTCTTCTCTAAAATTTGCTTAATCTCCCTATTTGACACCTCTGCTTGCCCATTGGTCTGTGGATGGTAAGGGGTTGACACCTTGTGCACCACACCATACTTTCTCAACAAAGCAGCCATGTGCCTATTGCAGAAGTGTGAACCTTGGTCACTGATGATGGCTCTTGGAACGCCGAACCTGCAGAAAATGTGAGTCCTGACAAAATCTAAGACAACACGAGAATCATCAGTCCGGGTGGCCTTGGCCTCTACCCATTTAGAAACATAGTCCACAGCTAAAAGAATATACACAAAACCAAAAGAAGTAGGGAAAGGACCCATGAAATCGATGCCCCAAACATCAAATATCTCACAAAACAGCAAAGGCTGTTGAGGCATCTCATTCCTACGAGAAATATTACCTGTCCGTTGGCATTGGGCACAATTCTTACAAAAGCTGTACGCATCATGAAATAGGGTAGGCCAATAGAGTCCAGAATCTAAAACTTTACGAGCAGTGCGCTGAGGTCCAAAATGACCACCACATGCAGAAGTATGACAGAACTGTAACACAGACTCAGACTCATGTCCAGGCACACACCTCCTAATTACTTGGTCACTACAGAGTCTCCACAAGTAGGGGTCATCCCACACATAATGTTTGGATTCACTTTTAAGCTTATCTACTTGATGCTTCTTAAAATAAGCAGGTAACTCAGAAGCAACTAAGTAGTTTACCAGGTCAGCATACCAAGGATCTGTACCTTGCAGCTGATAAAGCTGCTCATCCGGGAAGGTTTCTCTGATGGGAAGGTTGTCCAAAGTCAGTGGTATCCGACTCAGGTGATCTGCTACCAAGTTCTCGGCTCCACTCTTGTCTCTGATCTCAAGGTCGAATTCTTGCAAGAGCAGCATCCACCTAATGAGCCTAGGCTTCGCATCCGGCTTCTTGAGCAAGTACTTTAAAGCTGCATGATCAGAGAAAGCAATGACTTTAGAATTAAGCAAATATGAACGGAATTTATCTAAAGCAAACACAATTGCAAGGAGCTCTTTCTCAGTAGTGGTGTAATTTGCTTGGGCAGCATCCAAAGTGCGAGAGGCATAATAAATCACGTGGGACAGCTTGTCCACTCGCTGTGCAAGGACAGCTCCTACTGCAAAGTTTGATGCATCGCACATAAGCTCAAAGGGAAACTCCCAGTTAGGTGGCTGCATGATGGGAGGGGAGGTAAGGCTCTGCTTCAGCTGATCAAAGGCTACTCTGCACTGCTTATCAAAGTCGAAATCCACTTCTTTCTGGAGAAGCTTAGACAATGGCAAGGCAATCTTGCTGAAGTCCTGGATGAATCGCCTGTAAAACCCTGCATGACCAAGAAAGGAACGCACTTCCCGCACACAAGTGGGGTAGGGTAAGGAGGCAATAACATCTATCTTAGCCTTATCTACTTCAATGCCTTTGCTAGAAATTACATGCCCTAAAACTATGCCTTGTTCGACCATGAAGTGACATTTCTCAAAATTAAGAACAAGGTTAGTCTCAATGCATCTATCAAGTACCCTAGCAAGGCTATCTAAACATGCATCAAAAGAGGAGCCATATACAGTAAAGTCATCCATGAATACCTCCATGCAGTGTTCTAAAAAATCAGAAAATATGCTCACCATACACCGCTGGAATGTACCAGGGGCATTACACAGGCCGAAAGGCATCCTCCTATATGCAAATGTGCCGAATGGACAGGTGAAAGTCGTCTTCTCCTGATCCTCTGGGGCTATGTGAATCTGGAAGTAGCCTGAGAAGCCATCCAGGAAGCAGTAATGGGACTTCCCTGCCAGTCTCTCTAACATCTGATCAATAAAGGGTAGAGGGAAGTGATCCTTCCTTGTCGCCTGGTTGAGTCTTCTATAATCGATGCAGACGCGCCAGCTGTTCTGCACTCTGGTGGGGATCAACTCGTTCTTCTCATTGGCTACCACAGTTATGCCACTCTTCTTTGGAACCACTTGAACTGGACTCACCCATTTGCTATCTGAGATGGGGTAGATAATGCCGGCTGACAACAGCTTGCTCACTTCTTTCTTGACCACATCCAGAATCAACGGGTTAAGTCGCCTTTGGGGCTGTCTCACTGGTTTAGCTTCTTCCTCTAATAAAATCCTATGCATGCAGGTGGAGGGGCTAATGCCAGGAATGTCTGCTAGTGTCCATCCAATAGCTGTCTTCCGCTGCTTCAGAATCTGCAACAACCTCTCTTCTTGTTCAGGTTGCAGATTGTTGGCTATGATGACAGGCAGCTTTTCTTCTGCTTCTAGGAAAGCATACTTGAGATGGTCAGGTAACGGTTTCAGCTCAAGAATAGGTGGTTGCTGTACAGAAGGAACTAGCTTGGTTGGAGAAACCAAGTCTGCTGTGTGAAGCTCAGAAACACCTGCAAGCTCTGCACTATGCTCCAAAACAGTCTCATCATATCCCATATATGCAGAAATTTCAGAACAGGCAGCACAACTCCCATCACAATTAGTACATGCGGGGCAATCTAAAGTATCTAGCAAGCCTACTATATCAGGAAATTCAGCTACCAATTCAGCATGCACATCATCAACTAGCAGGTCTATGACATCTATTTGGAACACTGAATGCTCTTCTAGAGGGTGTTTCATGGCATCACTTAAATTAAAACGAATTACAGTGTCACCAAATTCCATGGACAGGGTACCAGCATGCACATCAATTATGGTCTTAGCAGTTTTAAGGAAGGGTCTACCTAAGATCAAAGGGGCATGTCTAGATGTAGACTCATCCTCCATATTTAACACATAAAAATCTGCTGGAAATATTAAATCATTTACCCTAACCAAAACATCCTCAAGAAGGCCTGCAGGATAGGCTGTGCTTCTATTAGCAAGCTGAATGACTACTCCAGTGGGCTTCAGTTCTCCAATCTGCAGTGATGAATAGATGGACTTGGGCATCACGTTGATGGAAGCACCCAGATCTAGCATGGCATTTGTAAACTGCTTGTCTCCAATAGTGCAGGGAATGGTGAAAGTTCCAGGATCAGTGCACTTTGATGGTAAGTTAGGCTGGATCATTGCTGACACGTTTCTGCTCATGCTCACTTTCTCATTGCCTTTCAGTCTTCTCTTGTGGGTACACAAATCCTTCAGAAACCTTGCATACTTGGGAATCTGTTTAATTGCTTCCAGAAGAGGTATATTGACTTCTACCTTCCTGAAAGTATCCATGATCTCTTTATCTAGCTCATGCTCAGCAATTTTCTTGGACTGTGTAATTCTGTTTGGAAAGGGGAGAGGAATACTGGGGGTAGAGCTCTCTGCCTGATCCTGAAGGTGGATTGGCTGCTGTTTTGGAATAGCTTTAGGGGCTGCAGGGTCTGAATTTTTTTCTTGAACAAAATTTTGAACCGTAGAAGGTAAGCTAGGTTCTGGAGCACTCACTTCTTTACCACTGCGCAGGGTTATGGCACTCACATTGCCTCTTGGATTGGTGACTGTCTGAGAAGGTAAACTGCCAGAACCTTGAGACTTCATCTCACTAATGGTGCTTGCAAGTTGACCTATCTGAGTCTCCAAGCTCTGAATGCTAGTCTCAGTCCTCTGTTGGAATTGGATGTTGCTACTTGCCAATTGCTTCACTAAGTCTTCCAGGCTCGGTTCTGGCTTGTTAGCTTGCTGCATAGGCTGCTTCATTGGTGCTTGGTACTGCTGGTTGCTTGAACTTGCATTGTACCTAGGCTGTTGTGGCTGGTACGTTTGTTGTTGCTGCTGCTGGTAAGGTTGGCCAGAATTTCCTCCATACCTTAAATTAGGGTGATCTCTCCAACCAGGGTTGTAGGTGGAGGAGTGGGGGTCATATCGGGGCTGCTGGTAAGGTCTGCCAGGAAAGACTCCAGCCACTACTTCAGTGTTGTCTTGGAGAGTAGGACATTGATCTGTTGGATGACTAGACAGGGAACAAATTCCACATAGCTTGGCATGAGCTTGAACCGGTGTGTGCCCCATTGCTAGCTGTCTAACCAAGGAGGTCAATTCCTCCAAACGAGTCTCCACCCTTTGTTGATCTGCCATCTGCACCTCATTCACTCCTCTAGCTGGGGTGAGCATCCTTGTGCCAAATTGCTGTGCATTGTCTGACATTTTGGATATTAAATCTCTTGCAGCTGCAGGGGTCTTGTCCACTAAGGCACCTCCAGAAGCAGCATCCACATAGCCTCGATCCATAGGAAGAAGTCCTTCGTAGAAATATTGGATGAGCAACTGGTCACTGATTTGATGATGGGGGCAGCTTCCACAGAGTTTCTTGAATCTCTCCCAATACTCATGTAGTGTCTCTCCACTGTTTTGCCTTATGCCACATATTTCTTTTCGGATGGCAGCAGCTCTTGAGGCAGGGAAGAATCTTTCAAGAAAGCACCTCTTCAAGTCATTCCAGCATGTGATGATGGATGGCTGCAAGTATAGCCAATCCTTCGCTGCTCCATCTAATGAAAAGGGAAAAGCCCTAAGCTTGATGTGCTCCTCTTCAATTGACTGAGGCTTCATGGTAGAACACACTATGTGAAATTCCTTCAAATGCTTGTGAGGATCTTCACCTGCAAGTCCATGAAACTTTGGGAGCAAGTGTATTAATCCAGACTTTAATTCGAAATTAGCATCAGGATATTGAATACACAAAGGTTGGTAATTATCATCAGGGGCAGCCAACTCCTTAAGTGTCCTAGCCCTAGCATGCATGTCATTATTTCCAGCCCCATTATTAGCAGCAAGATCAACCTCAGGATTAATGTCATTGGCAGCCATATTATGCTCTATGTGATTAGGAGTTCTACGTGCCCTAGCAAGTGTGTGCAAGGTTCTCTCTATTTCAGAATCACCTTCAAGTAGTTCAAATTGAGAGGACCGAGTCATGCACTATGCAAATCAAAAGATAACAACACTCTAAAACACACTAGAACACACCAAAACAGTAAAACAGTGAATCAATGAAAGAAAAGTGCAAAAACCACAACACACTAAATGCACTAGACAAATGCAAAAAGACACCAAAATAATACTAATTGACCCAACAAAACATTTTTAAAAATTTTTCTACCACCACAGCATGAAATATTGATGAAAAGGAAACTCAAAAATCAAATAAAAAATCTTAAAAAATTGAAAAAGGGGTCTAAACGATGGAATTTGGCCGAGATAGGGTGGTGCTCAATGCTTTAGCATTGAGCTATATTTCTCACACCGTTTTCCTTCAACTGACCAATTTTCAGCTCAATCAGAGCACAAAAATCCGTACAGAATTTTGACCCGTAAAATCGTAATTTCAAGCCAAAACGCTAGGGAAACAGGGAAAAATTTGGGAATAGGCACAAGAATTCACACAATGGGAACCTAAAACAGTAAGGCAAACAAGACAGCAAGAAAAAAAAAAAAATCACAGACCTTACACAATATAGAAATTTTACCAAAAAGTGAACTAAGATAGCAAAGGGGACAGAATAGCAGCAAAGGAGACAAAACAAGGGCAATAATAGCACAAAGTTCAGCTCACAGTGCTTCTCACAAAGCAATTTCTCTGTCCACTAATTTGCAGCTCAATCCCAGTTGGTCAGAATCAAAAACAAGACAGAAACAGAAACACTAACCAGAGAAAGACAACCTAAACAAAACAGGAAAACAAAATAGGAAAACAAGTAGAACAAGGGGAAAACGAAGGAAGAACAATTGCTAGAAACAATAACAGTAAGCAAGCAAAATAGTAATAAAAGAGTTCTAAGAAGATTAATTTGTTAGGTGAAATCCCCGGCAACGGCGCCAAAATTTTGACGGGTGCCGAACCGTACAAAATTAAACTACTAATTGCAACTAAATTGTAGTATAGGATGCAACCAGTGTCGTCTCCCAAGGATTCACCAGAACAACTAATCTTTTAAGAACTTAAGCAAGAACAGAATAAGGGGGGGTTTTGTGTTGAATGCAATATACTAAGAATTAAGAAAGCAGTAAATTGAATTTATCAAATAAGAGAAAACGCAATCAACTCAAGCAGGCAACCAAACTCTAATCCATCCTTGTTCACTAAAGATAACCTAGATCTGATTTAATTCTTGGTTAAGTGTTACCTGGAACCCCTAACAATAACACTTAGAATTCCTACTGATTTACCAATCAGGATTCAATTAATCATGGAATTAAGACTCTAGGCAACCGCTCTATATCACTAAATCCAGATTAATTTAATAACCGAATTATCCAAGTTAACCATATATTAAAGACCTTTAAAGTATGATTATCAATCTGATTACTGTTATGAATCTAATCAACCGATTTAAATTCATACAACTCATGGAATCAAAGTACCATTCAATCACATGAAGAAGGGGAGAAGCAGTAATTCAAATTAAATTAAATCAAACCCGGTTGAAGCACAGGAACTCTGGATTGTCAAGTTTGGCTCCTCTTGAATTGATTACAAACGAACTTAGCCTTCCATGGAAGACTTGAACACAAAGCAAAGGGGAAAAACGAACTAAGCAAAGGAGGCAGCAGCAGCTCAAGGAATTTCGTATCTCTTCTGATTGTGTATATTTGCCTCAACAACTTGAGAATATATACTAGCTGGCTGCCTCCTCTAGGTTTCCTAATGGTTTCCTAATTACAAAATAAACCTAGTTTCCTAAATTATTAATGGTAAAAACATGATCAAGCCCTAGTGTCATGTGTGCTGGCCCAAAAACAGATGTTGGCCCAAATAAACATGCTCTGGTCCAATAGGCAGCCCTAAGGAAAGGAATCAGTCAATGCTGGGCGGAGCAGAAAATCTGGACTGCTTGCACGCGAATTTCAGTTGTCCAGACGCGAGAATCAGCTTCTTGGCTCTTCATATGAAATGTGGCATTCCAACGAAACTGGAATCACATCAATCGAACATCTATAGCAAAAGATATGGTGAAAAACGTAAGCAGTGCCAGAATTTAACAGTTAAGCAATTAAAATCTACAAGCACCAACAAGTCCAAATCTACAAAACATGTCTAAAAGCCATAAAAATCACTAGAAACACACACTAAAAGACTAAGTATAAGAGAAACAAATAGTATAAAATAATGTGTTATCACATATGATCTTTGTTATTAAGATGCAGGGGCTACAAAGCTCGAAATGGATGAGAAGCAAAGAGCTACGGAGTTGGAAACACATAACTCGAGACCAAAGAGCCATGAAACAATAGAGAAAATTCTCTAAAACTCAATCTAATGATGCAATTTCATAATGCTTTATTATTATATTATTCATTGCGATCATACAAGTTCTTTTATCTATTAAAGAATTTCTCTCAATGCTGGAAATTGCATGTTGTCGCATTAAGAGCTTGAGCTCGGTATTTTATTTGTTGCGGTTCAAATAACTTGATGCATGATTATTTTAAATACCTACAAATCTAATACAGATTCATAGAGCATGACAAATTCTCATTCAAAGGGTACAACCTGTAGTGTACACTTATTCTAAATGCATGACATTGCATAATCAAAAATTTTATATCTGCTTGCCTAACAAGGCTTCAAAAGCCAAATATGTTCACTTTACAGGACTTAAACTTCAGTCTCAATGCCTTGACTCCCTCAAGTCATTGGACTTGGGGGCCAAGTGTTAATACTCATTAAATTCACTACTCATTGCTACAGTAAGAAGATAAAACTACCCTGCTAAGGTATACACTCTCATATATATTCTCTTCAGACCACACATTGAAGGGAGCTCTCTCTTACGCTTCTTCTTTCTCTGGCCTTCCCCCTCACTCCCTTCTCCGACCTTGCTAACTCGAGCGTCAGAGGTGGCGCCGGAGCTCCAGCTCCGGCCTTCCCTGACCGTATTTCTCTTTGGCCTAAAGTTACTCATCGAGTTTTCAGATTTATTTGTCTGGTCAACTGCAAACAATGCCAAGGATAGATCCTAACTTCATATTGCATAAACTTGGTATTTATTCGAGTGCCCATCCGGTGATAAAAGAAGTGAACTTTCGGACCAGAAAGACAGCAAGCAATGAAAAAGGAAGTAAAAGAGTTGTTGGAGGCAGGATTCATAAGAAAGGTGACATACATTACTTGGCTTTCAAACGTTGTCTTAGTGAAGAAGCATAATGGGAAGTGGAGAATGTGTGTAGATTTCACCAACCTTAACAAGGTGTGTCCTAGAGATTCTTACCCTCTCCCTAACATAGAAAACTAGTAGATGGGGCATCGGGATACAAAATGTTGAGTTTCATGGATGCTTATTCTTGTTACAATCAGATTAAAATGTCTCCAGATGACAAAGAAAAAACTGCATTTATCATAAATGATGGGAATTACTACTACAAGGTAATGTTTTTCGGCCTGAAAAATGTCGGGGCTACCTACCAGAGACTGATGAACAAGGTGTTTGAACAACAGATCGGTAGAAATGTAGAAGTCTATGTGGATGACATATTAGCAAAAATGGTAGAAGGAGATGATCATTGGACCGACTTGAAAGAAATCTTTCAGGAGTTAAGGAAGTACAACATGAGACTTAACCCGGACAAATATGCCTTCGAAGTAAAAGGAGGCAAGTTCCTCGGATATATGATCAGCCAAAGAGGAATTGAGGCTAACCCCAAAAAATGCTGAGATATAATAGAGATGCCACAACCCGAGTCTGTGAAAGACGTCCAGAGACTAGTAGGAAGGATCGCAGCCCTCGCCCGTTTCATGAGCAAGTTAGCAGATAAATCTTTACCCTTTTTTAAACGCTTAAAGAAAATTAAAAAATTTAATTGGGACAATGAGTGCTAAAATGCCTTTAATCAATTAAAGCACTACCTCTCCACACCCCCTTTGTTGTCTAAACTTGTTACGGGAGAACCTCTATACATTTACCTTTCTGTAACAAATCAAGCAACAAGTTCAATCTTAGTCAAAAAAGATAAAGGAATCCAAAGGCCAGTATACTACACAAGTAAAACTCTGCAAGGAGCGGAAATTTGCTATCAGAAAATTGAGAAGTTAGCCTTTGCACTCTTAACCACCTCAAAACAGCTAAGGCCTTACTTTCAGAATCACCAAGTCATTGTACGAATAGATGCCTCGCTTCAACAAGTGTTACAAAAATCAAATCTAGCCGGTAGAATGGTGGCATGGTCGGTAGAGCTATCAGAATATGCATTACAATTTGAACCAAGAGGGGCAATAAAAGCTCAAGCCCTTGTAAATTTTGTAGCAGAAATGACTCGATCTTCGGAAGAAGATGTAATGGAAACACATGTAACTTGGGTTGCCCATGTTGATGGATCATCCAACGTTAAAGGAAGTGGAGCAGGAATCATACTAGAAAGCCCTCACGGTCTTGAAGTATAACAAGCTTTAAAGTTTGAATTTAAAGCCTCGAACAATCAAGCTGAATATGAAGCACTGATAGCAGGGCTGCAGTTGGCAAAGGAAATGGGAGCATAAAGCATAAAAGTGTTAAGTGACTCTCAACTAGTCACGAGTCAAGTCAAAGGAGATTACAATGCTAAGGATGAGATGATGATGAGGTACTTGAACATAGTCAAGAACTTGATTGACCAGTTTAGCCACTTCAAAATGACATACACTCTAAGAGAGAACAACAAAAGAGCAGATATACTCTTTAAGCTAGCCAATACAGGAAAAATAGGAAATAACAAGACAATAATTCAAGAAACAAAGAAACACCCCAGCATAGAGGAAGAGGTAATGGTCATTGACAAAGCTAAAGCATCATGGATGACACCCATAATCAAGTACCTCGACTTCGGGAAATTACCTGAAAATAAAAGTGAGGCAAGAAGCTTAGCTAGAATGGCGAACAAATATTATTTAGAAGCAAGACAACTGTACAACAAAGGATTCTCTGTGCCCATGCTGAAATGCTTAGATAAGAAAGAAACGGAGTATGTGTTGCAGGAAGTACACGAAGGTATATGTGGGAGCCATATAGGAGCAAGGACACTTGCCAAAAAAGTTCTCCGTGCAAGATATTACTGGCTAACTATACGCACAGATTTCAATAACTTCGTACAGAAGTGTGACAAATGTCAACGATATTCCTCATAGCACATAGCTCCCTCAACAAAATTGCATCCGTCAGAAGCTACATAGCCCTTCGCTAGATAAGGAATAGACTCGCTCGGACCATTTCCAATAGCTATAGGTTAAAAGAAATATCTTATAGTCATTAGAGACTATTTCACTAAATGGATTGAAGCAAAACCGTTGGCAACAATTACTACAAAACAAGCTGAAAAATTCCTATGGCAGGCTATTATTTGCAAGTTTAGAACCGAGCTTTAAATTTTCTTTCTTATATGAATTCCCTGAATCTTAACATATATTTTTGCAAGTTTGGAATACCATTTTCAATAACGGCGGCTAATAGGACCCAATTTATAGATAAGAACTTCTGAGCTATGTGTGAAAACCTACAAATCCAGGTTCATTATACCTCAATAGAGCACCCACAGACCAATGGTCAGGTAGAAGCAGCAAATCGGGTAATACTTCAAGGGCTGAAGAAAAGATTGGACAAGGCAAAGAAATATTAGATCGATGAACTAAGTCATGTCCTTTGGGCTTACTGAACCACCCCTCATTCTGTCACGAGATAATCTCCATACAAGCTCACGTATGATGAAGAATCAATGATTCCAGTTGAAGTGGGTGAGCCAATTTGGAGAAGACAGCATTTTGAAGCTGATGATAACGACTCAAATATGCTAGCAGAGTTAGACTTGCTAGAGGAAGAACGAGAAATAGCTTCGATCCGGATGGCAGCGCAAAAACAACGAGTCACTAGATACTACAACTCTCGGGTAAAGGATAGAGCATTCAAAGAGGGCGATCTAGCACTCTGTCGCGCAACAATAGGCCACAAAATGACGTCGGAAGGATAGCTCGCACCAACATGGGAAGGACCCTATCGGGTCGCAAATGTGTTAGGAAAAGGGGCATACAAGCTACAAACCCTAGACAGAAAGGAAATCCCAAGGACATGGAATATGGTGAATCTGCGAAAGTACTTCAGTTAATGAGTGCATAGAGTTTGATTTTTCAAGTATGTTGTGACTTTTCACACACTTCAATTATGAAGTTTTCATGAATAAAACAATCCAGATTCTAAGAAATATTTTCTTATACCAAGAGTGAGGTCAAAAAAAATCATTTTGACACCGTCTAAAGGACATAAAATCGGTATACAACAGAGCTATAAGTCCCCGTAAAACTGAACATGATAATGTCCATAGGACAATAAACCAAAATGTGACAGAGGGAAAAGCCCCCACAATCCGAAAATAAGTAACTCAATAACAACATTGCAAAGATCTCCCATTGGAAACTCGACTAGTAACATTGCAAAGATAGCCCATTGTAGACTTGTTCAAGACAAAAACAAAAACAAAAAAAAACTTACTACCAATCCACATATCAACCAAAAAGTCTACTTTATTGAAATTAAAAATTACAGGATAGAGAGAGGAGAGGTCGCCCACGAAGGGAGCTCACCCAAGCTCGCCTATTTAAAAAAATATATTATTATTATTTGAGCTACTTTGCCTCCTAAGAAACATTATCAACTTCTTCCTCCTCGTCCTCATCGCATAGTGCTCCATCTCTCACAACTTTGTAGGGGTTCAACCTGTCTTCACTCGTGTTTAATTCACCAAACTAGAGCCGAACTTGTTCAATACAGTTATTGAAATCAAACATCATCCCCTCAACATAAGTGTCTGTGTTAGCATTGTCCATAGCCACTTTCATTCCATTATCTCCTTTTGCATAGTAGCCTTCACACCTTCAATCTCCCTTTCCTTCTCGGATAAGCACATCTAACACTCACTCAGCTTTTTTCTCGCTTCAACCAGCTCAACCTCTTTGTCTTCCAGCAATTTTTCCAACCTTCTTTTCTCACAATCCCAAACAACCCTAGCCCCTTCCCACTCTTTCTTGTCAAGCATGGTCGACTCAACAACCATTTGTAACTCTTTGCAGTTACTTTCTGCCTCGAACAGTTTCTGCTTAACATACTCCACCTCACTAACCATTCTTTCAACGCTATCTAGATTGGCGTTGAACTCCCCATAAAGATGTTCCATGGCCGTGGCAGAACGCAACATGTGCCTTTGGCAGAACTTAATCACAGATGTAGTTGGCACCTGTCGTAGGTTCTTTTTGTCCATCTCATTAGATAAGTATACCCATGATCGAAGAGACATCCATGCCCCGATTCCACATACTGAACAAGGGATCCGTAACATTTGTAACAGGGGCGCTAAAGTCACTAAAAGGAAAGTTTTGAATGGATCGTCCATCGTCACCATACCATTGAAAAGGAACATCCAGACCAATTGGAGGATCAGCAACCCGACAACACTTGTCTCCTATAGAAAAATTGCTTGTAGAAATAACAACAGGAAGATTTACTGGAGGCGAAAAAACAAGTGGGACAACAGGTGTAGGAGTTGGAGAAATTGTCTCTTGACTCCTAGAGGAAAATCCACGGGTCATGCGTGAGGAGACACTACCATCGCAACATAATGGACAACTCCTTCGCAATGAAGGACTTTCAACTCGAGCCTTTCCTCTATCGCTAGAACCTTCTCCTTGTTCATTTTTCCTCTGCAGAATTTTCTTCATATTAACACGAGGTATATCTCCACCTGCAAAAATAAAAAATGGAACATGAACATACATAGAAAATAGAAATAATGGCTAGCTAGCCCAAAGCTTGCCCATTCGCAAAAAAAAAAAAAAAGAAAAAAAAAACCCTACCTAAGATATCCAATACTTTTAGTGGAGAGGAGATGAAGTGAGAAAAAACATAAATAGTTCCTTACACTGCGGTATCGCAATCTGATAGCTTTGGCGGAAAAGGAGTTCAGACGTTATTATATCAATTGAAGGGAAACAGCAATTTACCATTGTCATTACAATAAAATGTTGTAGCACAATCCCTATTCTTCAAATGAATCCAAAAAAATAACTCATTCCACCTCTTTGTAGAAGAAGTCAATAGTTGTAGAAATTTTTTATCTCTTATTGCTCCCAAGGATACCCAACCACCAGTGTGGGATGCTACCTTAAAGCAAGGTGCAGAAGAATCTCTGAGGAGAGAAGCAAAGAATCGTAACAAATCTCTGCAAATTTTGGCATTGAATGAATATGTGTAGTACAACGAAATAATCTCTGCATTGAAAGAATCTTAGGCAAAATTCTTGCCCGTGAACTCTACAAAATATCAAGACATGAATATGTGCAGTTCGCCTAGTGTAGTTCGACCATGCACATGTGTAATTCACCCAACAAGTGTCGTTCGACCCTGCACATGTGTAGTTCGCCCAACAAGTGTAGTTTGGCCATGTATATATGTAGCTCGCCCAAGTGTAGTTCGCCCATGTAGCTCGCCCATGGTCAAGCTCGGCCAGTTCGACATTCAAAGCTCACCTAACCATTAAAACAACATGTAAAGTATGCCATTAAATTATTAGGGAAAAGTCCTAAAAAACCTCCTAAACTATGCTCTTATTGCACTTTGCCCCCCATGCTTCAAAAACGTAGAAAAGACCTCCTTGAACTTTCAAAATGTGCACTTTACCCCCCGACCCTGACGTCCGTCTATTAATGTGCACATGATGTGATTAATCTGGGCTATAGTGCAATTTTGTAGGGGTATAAATGAAAATAAATTTATAAAAATTGTGGTCAAAAAGTAATATTTAAAGAATTTTGAGGTCAAATTATAATATTCAAATCCCTTTTTCCATCCATTAATGGACGGACGTCAGGGTCATGGGGGTAAAGTGCACATTTTAAAAGTTCAATGAGGTATTCCTACGTTTTTGAAGCATGAGGGGTAAAGTGCAACAAGAGCATAGTTCATGAGGATTTTTAAGACTTTTTCCAAATTATTATTATGAGCTTTTTACACTTTGCATTCTTCAAACTTCAAAGCTCGGGGGCAAGTGATGAGGACCAGCCCAAAGCTAGTCGAGCTCCAAGCCCACTAGCCAATCGACAACACGTCGAATCTTTAGCACGACAAGGTGCCACCAGTTCAACTCCACAACTACTATAAATACACCCAGAATGTAGTCTAAGAGGTAACTTGTTAGAACTATACCTAAACTAGATTATCTCTCTTATCACTTACCTATTCTAACTTAAGCATCGGAGAGCCTTCCACGGCCCACTGTTGAGCTTGGCCTATTGTAGGTACATCCAGCCCAAGCATTTCTGGCATCAACAGGTGTTAAACAAGTTGAAGTACCACAACCCATTACCCAGATCCACTAGACCCAGGTTCTCCTAAAAAAAGTGTACAAGTTTCCAAGAGGAAGGGTATGAGTTTCTAAGAGCATGCGCAATGGGGGAAGAAATCCTTAATGTTGGAATGGAGATTATACTTGACCAGAGCTTGGTGGTTGTTTTTCATGACAAGGACAAGGAACTTGGTGGTGTTGCGCGGGTCCACAAAGACCTCATTACCAATGGCAATGGCTTCGATTTGGGTGTGAGGGTGGTAAGCGACCTGCTCTGAAATTCCATTTCACTCAGAAACAACCTCGTTACCAATGACAATGGCTTCGATAGCAACAACTTTGATTTGATTTTCAATTTGGGGAACAAATGGGAGAGAGGAAATCACGTGCAATGCACGTGTCATACTTAAGTTTTATTTTTTTTCTCAAAAAACTCATAAACTTCTAATTAGGTCTTAATTATTTAATTGTCTTAAGTGCAATATTAACAACATTTTAATGTGAAGGGTGAATACTTTTTTTTTCTTCTATCACTTTAACACAAATCGTTAGTCTTTAAAAGGAGTTAGACTTTAAAATCAATTTATTCATTTTGTAAAATTTAAAAAACTAAACTGTTCCGTTTTAAAATAAGAAAATTAAAAAAAATTAGCTAAAATAAAGAGATTAAACTTTAAATTTATATATACCTTAGTCTTTCAACATTACTTTATTTAACACACTAACCGAGGCGTTAGCCCAGTGGTTCCTCTCCATGTCTTAAGACTTAGGTGACCTTGGGACCGGGATCCAATCGCCACCTTAACCTCTTTCTGTTGGATTTCCTCCCTTTCCCATGAGCTCAGCTCTCCCCCTTCTAACTATAGGGTAAAAAAAGAACATAATTACACACAACATTGGACTTTCCATCTCTTCAAATGCTGACAGTGCCTAGTGTGCGGTTTTAACACCGACTTAAATTTTATTTATTGTCATAAAGTGAAAACAAAAGTACGAGGGTGGCATATGACCGAAGAGACCGATAATTATAATCTTATCCCATAAAAGTGGGCCTTTGTGAAGTCGAAATGTCTAGATTGCCCCTATTCTTTTTTCAAAATGCCTGAACTAACCCCATGTAGTAAATTCAGATTTACCAATGCTTTGCCAGATAAGTTTATTAATGGACTGATATACCCTTCCACCCTCGGTAATGTATTGGAAAAGAACAGATTCTCAGGATCTATTGGGGGTCAAAACGTCTAATAGATTTGCTGAAACGGCTACTCTTTTGATCCATGTTCCAGCGTGGATCCTCACGAATACACTTTTTTGAAATTTAGGTAGCTGCTCAAAGTATGGCATTATGGCCATGGTTTAGTTCAATATTACGAGATTGACCTCCATCCTATTAATAATATGAGTGAGTGGGTACAAATTTAAGGAAAAAAAGTGCTTCAATTCAAGGAACAAAATTCATAATTATTTTAGATGACGAATAAATTCATACTATTAAGTTAATAATTTAATCATATGAACATAATATATTAATATCATAATATGTACTTTTTTCTGTTGCTATAATATATTTTTAAATATGAATTACATATTAATATACATATTCATGGTCAGTTTTTAAATACATTTAAGAACTAAATTCTCATATCAAATATTTAATGAGGCAAAACTAGTCGAGCAGAAATGTTCAGGTCTTTAGCAAGTAAGAGTAGACACAATGGATCTAGTTACCAGAGCCACTCAAATTTCCAAAGATCTCATGGAGAAATTTTCATTTGAAGTATGTTGCTTTCTCACCTTTCTTTCTTGCCTTCGGCGTGGCTTAGCCCTTTTCTTTGTTGGTGGGAAAATTTCCCTTAGGAATATAGATGTGAATGGTGTGGGTAATAAAGTGGAGTAAAAAAACTCATATTGGATAAGAAAAAAATATAAATGAGTTTGGAATATAATATTTGTATTGGCTAAAATTCATGAGTTTAAGTTTTTGGGTTAAGTTGGTGTTAATTCAAATATATTATACACCACACACGTTTGTGGTCTCACATGACGAATTTTCCTTAACAATTTCATGATTGGTTGTACTCCCTCTTCCTTTAATGAATTTTTTTTTTTTTAATCTATCTCTTGGCAAAAGTAGTATTATTTTACTTGCACTAAGGATGACANAATTCATGAGTTTAAGATTTTGGGTTAAGTTGGTGTTAATTCAAATATATTATACACCACACACGTTTGTGGTCTCACATGACAAATTTTCCTTAACAATTTCATGATTGGTTGTACTCCCTCTTCCTTTAATGAATTTTTTTTTTTAATCTATCTCTTGGCAAAAGTAGTATTATTTTACTTGCACTAAGGATGACATAGAATTAAAAAGTTGAAATAGAGTGAAATAAGGTGAGATAAATATAAAACTAAAGAAATATTTAAATTCAATTCATGTCAATATCAAAGAGTGAATTTGTTGAATTACCAAGGTTCTATAACATGAGGAATCAGATTTCTGTTACTTTGGCACACTGCTATTATCATTCCAATTTGGTATTTTCTGTAGTAACTAAAAGTACAAGTACTATTTTGGAGTTAACAAAGTTTCCCATGTAGTGAAATTGTTTTGAATAAAGTTCAACGTATCTTTTCAGATAAATGCAACATTTTAAATGGGGCTCTTATATATTTGTTAAGATCAAAGTTTGTCATCTTTATAAGGAATTGTTTTTTGCTCATAATTATGACAATCAAGTCTTATAGTGATTTGGAATTTTTACTACACTTTACATTTGAAGAAAGATTGGCCAATTTAAATCTATTAAATGCATGCTAAAGCTGTTGGAGCTTCCTTTTTGTATTGTGTCTGAGAAGTTGTTGAAGTCAATTATTGAAAGTTTTGCTGCAAGGCTGAGAATCAGAATGGAATATGAAGAAAAGAAGAAAACATATGGCTACAATTATGGGAAAAATAGGATAAGTTGTATGCATTCTATGGCTACAACTATTAGAATAGTAGGATAAGTTGTCTCCTGCAAATACTTAATGTAAGATTTTGGTATCTGTATCTTACAAATAATGAGACTGTAGGAGCAGTAATTCCTACACTAATACTCTATTTTTGTTTTTTTTTTTGCTTTGATTTGGCTTTCAACTTCCTTCTATTGTTGTCTTCTTTTTTATTAATATCATTTCCTTTTGATTTTGTTATATGGATTTTTCCTTCATTTTATTATCAATGGATGTGTGTCCCTCCTTTGCTTACTTCAAATATAGAAACTCTTCATTTGAAATTCCTTCTGGTACATTGTGGTTATCAATTTTAATTTCTTTTCTTTGTTTAATTCATGTTTGTGAAAAGGGTTTACAATTTGAGGTTATTTAGCTTTTGCTGAAAATCTGTCTTTATTATGTTTCTTGAAATGGACAGTATAGTTATATAGTTGTAAACATGATTATGTACCAATAAATGTGTTGAAACCATATCCAGGTTTTTTTTTTTTATTGAGTTTAGGTCAAAAATTAATGCTTCACTATATAGTTTTACTGATCAAGAAAATTTTGTATGTTGTTTTTATTTCAGTCCTTAGATGGTAATGCAAAGTGTTGGACATATTGGATTGAAGGTGAGGATCTGTTGGAGAGTTTGGGCAAGTTTTTGTTACAAGTATTTGGATGTGGATTACTTTTTGGCTTAAATATAGTTTTAGTTTCCCTATTTTTGGTGAAATGAACATTTTGGTCCCCCTATTTTCAAATAACACTTTTTAGTCCTTTAAGTTTCACAAAATGAATGAATTGGTCCACATCTCTAACACTGTCAACAAATTAATGGTGGTGCTGATGTGGCAAACATGTAGCAGCCATGTGGATGTGGCAAACAAAATTTTTGACTTAATTGCAGTTTTGGTCCCCTATTTTGGTCATATGAATCTTTGAACAACACTTTTTAATATTTTATCAACTAGAAAAAATAAATTGTCCCATAACATTTTATTAACTACAAAAATCAAAAGACATTATAATACTTTTAAGATCTAATTAATAAAATATATATTTTGACTAATATTATTTACATATTAATAGTTACACCATTATTATATATCTCTTCCATAATAGTCCTTATGCTAGAGAAGTTAATTCCATTTAACCATGAATCTATTTGTTTTTGCTTCATGTGCTTTTTTCTAGTTCAATTCCATTTATGATGTGTTTTAAAAAAATTCCCCTGGTTCAATTCCATTCTAGTGCAATTCCTTATCTTCTCCATCAATGACAAACCGAATGGAGAGACAAAGAGGGTGAGATTAAGAGGGAGAGTGAATAATTTTTTTTTCACCACATCATTGCCACATGTAAGCCATGTGTCTGCCATGTTAGCACTACTATTAGTTTTTAGACGAAGTTAAACTAATGGACCAATTTGTTCATTTTGTAAAACTTAAGGATTAAAAAAAGTGTCATTTAAAAATAGGGGGACCAAAATGTTCATATAGGCAAAATATGGAGACCAAAACTATAATTAAGCCAAAAAAAAATTTCACATTAGTGCCATGTAGCTACTAAGTGATGTCATGTTAGCACCACCATTAATTTTTTGACGATGTTAGGGATGTGAACCAATTCATTCATTTTGTGAAACTTGAGTGACTAAAAAGTTTCATTTGAAAATAAGGAGATTGAAACGTTCATTTCACCAAAACTGCATCTAAGCCTTACTTTTTTTTCTATTTTTTTTTTATATTTTTGAAAAAGGGAGATGAGGATAAACGCTTAAAATTGTTGAGAAAATAATTTTTTATATTGAACTTTCAATAAGTTCCTTAAAAGAGCTAAGAAATTGGACAATTAATTACTTTTATTTATCAGTTGAAAACTTTTCCCTTCAAGTTTTTCATAAAGATACATATGTAACTCACGAATTTTGACTTGATGAATTTGAACTCGAGAAAGTAAATATAAATATAAATATNTCCTTAATTTTTTTTTTAGTGCCACTTTAGTCATTCAATTTATGTTTTGTCAGCCAATTTAGTAATTCGTCCAGATTAGTTAATGAAATTGTATGGAAAAATCTACATGACACGTTAAATATTGACGTGACCATTATGTGATGACATGACATTAAAAAAAAAAAACATTCTCTCTCATTTCTCTCTCTCTCTCTCTCCCTGCCCCATCCACCCATAACCCATTCCTCTCTCTTTAGCACCCATACTCTTGTAATATTCTTATTTTAGTAATAGATTGTGTGTGTGATAGTTAGGATGGAAATTATGGAACAAAGTATCCTATGCAAGTACACTGTTCATCACAGTATGACCAAGAAAGTCACAAACTCAGTGGCAGCTAAGAAGGATTTGCAGTTGCAGAACCCGATAGAGCCCAGAGTGGTACGGATATCCGTCACTCATCCTGTTGCCACAGACTCTTCCAGCGGTAAAGAAGGAGAATTCTTTGGTCGTTGGAGAGTGAAGCATTATGTCAACCAAATTGACATCGAAACTAGCTGTAAAACCGCTATTGTTTCCAATAGCCGGAAGAGACCCGCCGGAGATGTCCAGTCTTTCCTATGGCCACTCAAAGTTTCTTCAACCTCAAACGGTCGAAAGTTCTGAGGTGTACGACAAATGCCTTGGGGAAAAATGGGCGGCTGAGATTGGAGATCTTGCACATCGTATATGGCTATTGTTGGGCACCTATGACACAATTGAGGAAGCTGCTATGGTTTATGATAATATTGACATTAAGCTATGAAGTCCCGATGCTTTAACGAACTTTGTTACTCCACCGCCCAGGGAAGAGACCCAAGTGACAGAAGCTGAAGTTGAAGCTGAGGTGGAAGTGCAGCCAGAAAGGAATGAAGCGGTGAAGTCAGAAGCTTCTGGGTTCGGGTACGATTCAGGTGAAAAATTTGTTCATTTAGGTTATGGGTGGTGTGGGGGAGGATGGGGAGAGAGAGAGAGATAAGGTTTTTTTTTTTTTAATATGTGATGTCACCATATAATGACCATGTCAACACTTAACATGTTATGTGGATTTTTTCATCTAATCTCATTATAACTAACTTATATAGATGACTAAGTTGGCTGACAGAATATAAATTAAAAGACTAAATGACACTAGAAATAAATTAAGGACTGAATTGACAGTATGACAATTTTTCAATGACCAAAATGGTATTTTACTCTTAATAGATTCATTTTGCAACTTTTTGTAATTTCAATATTGTCATACACTTTTCATGGTATTAATATATGATTTAAAGATTGTCTAAGTCAGCGATATGCTAGAAGTTGAGGTGTTGGCTATTTAAACTTGAACTTTGAATACCAACAATCACTTGATTCAGTTGATAACAAATTGAATCTTAGGTGTGCGTCTTTGGCTATGGTAAAAGGTTCAAGGTCTATTAAGAGCATTGTTAGAAAAATATAAATCGTATTTGCTTTAACCCTCAAACGAAATTACTCTCACATCCAATTAGATAAAGTGGGGATACTCCTTGTATTAACGAAAAAAAAAAAAAACTTGAACTTTGAATATATAGAGGTTTTTTACAATCCATGAAATATAGTTGTGATGTTGAATCTTTAGATTCTAGGAACTAAATAATAATGTGAAATTTTTTTAAAAGAACTAGACTTTAAATTTGATTCAGTGACTACTGAAATTATTTTACATTATCATCAATTAATATGTTGCCACAACATTACAATAACGAAGATATTTTTACCAATAATATATCCAAGTTGATTGTGATGATAGATGAACTACAGTTACTTTTTAACTTCTTAAATTTTGATCAGAATCTACCATTGTTAGAGTTTGTAGCAGATAATTGATTTTCTATTTATTTGCTTGTTTGATAAACAACCCCTTTGTCCTAAAATATGCGTCATAGTCACTTTTTACTACAATCTTCTCTATTTTTCCTTTAAATACTTAAATTTAGAAACAAATATAATCAATGATTTTTGCCCTCTACGATGCACGGCTACTATCTAGTTATTTAAATTATTGCCATGTCATTTAGTGATGAAGTTATTTATGTGTAATGTAGATCATTAAAAAAAATGTAATGTTAACAAAAATATGAAAATCTTTTTTCTTTGTGCCAAAAGCGTTTAGGTAAGATATGTCATATATAATTGCCTTATTGTTTTGTAAATTGCAATTAGAACCCACAAACCATCAAATCACTTTAAATTAAGAGTTAAACCCCTTTTTAGTCTTTGAAAAATATATCTACTAACAAATCAGTTCTCTAAAAAATTTCGGTGACAAATTAGTCCTTGAATAATTATTTTCGCTGACAAATTAATCTTCTGTTAGGGTTTGGTAGTTAAATTAAACGGACTTTGCCATGTGGAATTTAATGTGCTGACGTGACCGTTAATTACTGAAGTGGCATGCTGACATGACAGATGGACCATTTGCTTATATGGTCTTAGTAAAACGTTGATGGTTTTGTAGCTGTTGGAAGTGAAGAACTTTCATCCACTGTAAAGCCAGTGCTACTTTCACTATCTAATGGAAGTGAAGAATCTGACTCCAAATTGCCTAAGAATCTGAGTGTGCTTCAACTTGCTGCTCATGCTTATGAGCAGTTTCACTTTGTTGGGCAGCCTCAGTCTGAGTAACATCTGCTAATAATTGCTTTAACTCCTCTTTTTGCACCTTCTATGGGACTAGATTTTCATCTGGAAACCCTTTCTTCTTTTTCAATGTGACTAAAAACACAATCCATAGAGGCTCGTCTTGGATCACGGCGTGCCAGAGAGTGCCCGGACGCGGGTTTGATGGGTCTGAATCGGAGGAATCGGCGACGAAGTAGATCTGGCCGCCCTTCCCGCCCATGGTGTCGCGACAGAACCCAACGCCGCAGTCGGCAAGCTTTTGCCGGTTCGCGGCCCAGTTGGGGTCGCACCGCCAACAATCGTCGACGGGGTTTCCGGTGAGGCAAGAAGCTTGGACATTCTCGGTGGCGGATAGTAGTTGTCTTCCGGATATAGATGCATTTATTGTGTTGCAAGAAAAAGGAGAACTTTCAAAAGTGGGGAAAAATAGATGCTCTGTGCTGTTTGGATGCTGAGAAAAAGGTGAAGTTATCAAGAACTCCCATATGGGGTTTTGTCATTTTGAAGTAAAATGCTGAAGAATGAGACACACCCAGATGGAAGAAAATGCAATGCGGAAAAATCCCAAGTGAGATTCTTTGTGTCTGATGCNCCCGGACGCAGGTTTGATGGGTTTGAATCGGAGGAATCGGCGATGACGTAGATCTGGTCGCCCTTCCCGCCCATGGTGTCGAGACCGAACCCAATGCCGCAGTCGGCAAGCTTCTGCCGGTTCGCGCCCCAGTTGGGGTCGCACCGCCAACAATCGTCGACAGGGTTTCCGGTGAGGCAAGAAGCTTGGTCATTCTCGGTGGCGGATAGTAGTTGTCTTCCGGATATAGATGCATTTATTGTGCTACAAGAAAAAGGAGAACTTTCAAAAGTGGGGAAAAATAGATGCTCTGTGCTGTTTGGATGCTGAGAAAAAGGTGAAGTTATCAAGAACTCCCATATGGGGTTTTGTCATTTTGAAGTAAAATGCTGAAGAATGAGACACACCCAGATGGAAGAAAATGCAATGCGGAAAAATCCCAAGTGAGATTCTTTGTGTCTGATGCAGGGGAAAACAGAGGAACCAAGAAAACACAGATGGAACTTTTTTCTTGATTAAGACCAAAACCTCAAGCACGAGCTCATCTTCAATAGCTACAAAACCGTCACCGGGCGTGGCATGGTCCATAAGCAAATGGTTCATTTACCATGTCAGCATGCTACTTCAGCAACTAATAGTCACGTCAGCACGTTAAGTGCCACGTGGCAAAGTCCATTAAATCTGACTACCAAACCCTAACAGAGGACTAATTTGTCAGTGAAAATAATAATTCAATGACCAATTTGTCACCAAAATTGTTTAGAGAACTGATTTGTCAGTAAATGCATTTTTCAGGGACTGAAAATGGGTTTTACTCTTAAATTAATATGTCAAAACTCTCTCAATTTTACGAAAGCAATTCTAAACATTTTTTTTGTCATCTTCAAAACAATTCCTTGTGCATCTTTGGCTCTTGACTTTATTTTCAAAATTAAAAGAATGCTTCCAACAAAAAACTAAAGGACTATTTGCTTTCAGAAATGTTTTCTTATTTTCATTTTCAATTTTTATTTCTTGAAATACATTTTCATTTTCAGTTTTAGTTTCAAATTTTAGGAAATATGTTTGGTTTGCAAAGCTGAAAACTGTTTCTAGAAAATGAAAACACGTCTGGTATGAAAATTTTAAAAAAATGAAAACAATGCAGGTAGTGTAGATGAATTAAGAAGTTCAGTACAAGATTCAAGTTCAATTCCCTCCCTTCTGTTGGCCACTCTTGTTCAGGATGGAGTCTTGATATTGAAACCCCGCACCTAGTGTCCCTAGAAAAACCCGGCATTGCCAATGGAGAATCCTCATACAACTGCAAATTCATTGTTGCAAAATACTGCAACTATGCAAGGTGAGAAAATGGCTAGCCAAGATAGACTATAATCTACTCATGATTTTCAAGACAGTAGAGATAGGCGCTGTCATAATTCCATTAGCAATGATCACAATAGTCTTATTACTAATTAAGACTATATATGTTGAATGGGTTCATAATAAATATTACACAAAAAGAGATTGATGAGGGACAAGAGTAGCAAGAGCTGGAGCTCCAGGTGCCCTAGGTGGTTGGAAGCAAAACCTTGAAGCTAGAAAACCAAATTATAATGCAGTACCCAATATTTAAACTGATAGAATCTGTTAAAAAAGTAATATGTAATTGTTCGACTAATGACTACGTCACGATTCTAGCAACCCAACTCCAACTATTTGGCCTGGTTAAGGGAAACATGACCTTAGAAACTAAGAAGTTAATTTATAAACTGAAATGTAAAGCTGATTTTCAGCAAACCACTGCTTCTTTATTGCCATCTAAAAATATAGCTGCTCTTATTTTCGGGTGCTATCGACCCTGTACAGGAAATTCTAACAGAAACAATCAAATAACAACATTTGATTTAGACATTTCAATATCAGGTTCATGAACAAACTTGTTTATTGCCATTTAAAAATGAAAACACTATCCACTCTTTTGTTTCTTGCTGTAATAGAGTGCATTAACATAGTCTGTGAATGGCATCAATTGAAATTTGAAACATGTCACAGTAGCAAGATATACACAAGATAAGCCTACGTAGACCTTGAACCAAACGAGAGAAAAATAAATATAAGGTAAGTAAAGTCAGTATGTTCTTTGATTTATGTCATCTTAGAAGTTGGAATAGAAAACATAAGCTTATATAGCAAAGGATTCATTTGACAATGATAAAAGCAAACCAAACCTTTACCATAACTATCAGCAATCTCATTATATGTTGCTTGAAGGTGGTGGAGGAGCTCTGCAGCATCCAATTCAGATTTTTGAAATTCTTGTGGATATTTATCTGGAATTATACCAAAGTCATGTCCATCTTGAGAAGCAAATGTAGTACCCATCCCACTATCTCCTTTCCCCATAGAACCATTTGTAGACTTGACAAAGGCACCACCATTATGAGACACTTTTCTCCCATTCTCCAAAACCATTTATGTTATACAAAATCCTTATTGCTACAATTAGAATTAACATAATACAAACACGAGTACGGAGCCTCAAATCATTTGAGGATAACCATAAATCTAGAGGCATTGACCATTCATATATGTGGCATGCAAGAGGAAGAATCTTTTCAACTAGAAGAGATAACTTTTTGAGATAATGGAATGCTATTTCATAGAAATTCACACTAAAGCACAAAACTGATAAAGCCACGGTAAGAATAAAATGATTATTACTATATCCTCATTTTCAGAATCAGGATTAGCTACTACCAGTCACACAAAATGCCCATTAAGAAAGAAGCGAATGGGGACATGAGTTGCAGCAGTTCAGCAACTGAGTTGCCTCTTTTGTCCCAAAAGGTTGAACACACCAGTGATCATTACAGAACACAGTCACAACATCCATTTAATTCAGAAAAAAAAAAAAAAATCCAGAAATGGTGACGTGAAACTGTTTGGGAAGATACTAGCAAATTCTTCATCTGTCCAGAAGCCAAATTTGAGTACCAAGGGAAATGAAGAAAATGGTAGCCATCTTCCCAAGTTAAGCAGTAAGTCTTCTACTCTGAAGTTTGCTCCTAGACGACGCTTCACCAATCGGGGATGAAGAGAAGACTTAAAACCCTTTATCATTTTAATTACAAAATTGTCACCTTGTTTTCATTAATTTTCATTATAATTACAAAATTACCACCGTATTTTCACTTTTTCTTTTCTTGTTTTAAAAAATTTAAGAAGGAAACACTGGTTTTTGACGTTTTTAAATTTGGGCCCAATTTAAGAAATATTTTCAATAAGACATTTTCATTAAACTCAACCAAACGCATTTTCAGGCTTGTTTTCTATTTTCACTAAAAATCAAAATAGGAAATATCTAAAGCAAATAGGCTCTAATATAGCAAACAACAAAATCTTCATACAAATCTATAAATTACACTTTTCAAGAAAAAAGATGTATAAACAAAGACTTTAAATGTTCTTCTTTGATTGAGCTCACAGGTGATGCAATCCAAGGTAGCATGACAAAGGTAGCCGAGGCTAGAGCAAAGGTTGCCCTACAATTAAGAGGCTCAATGCCTATTTCACCAAAGATTTCAAGGGGAAGACAACATCTATGGGGATAATTGGCTATTTGGAGGCTATTGGGATTTTATTTAGCTTCTTAATTTTAGGCTTTGTTATTTGGGCTGAATTGGTATTATTTTTAGGTCCAAAAATAGTTAGCATTTAAATGTGTGTTATTTGGCCAAGGCTTTATTAATTAGGGCTAAACATTGCTATTTCTTTATGTTCTTAGTTGGGCCAAATAGGGTCTATTTTCTGGCCTTGTATTCTAGACCAAACTTAGGAGTTTATTAGTGTGTAATAATGAATAAAAGGGCTAGTCCATTTAGGATGGTTTTTGGACTAGGTCTTGGGTGCTCCAAATGGGATTTAGGTAGATCCAAGAACAATTAAAAGGAGCTGATTCCTTTGTCTTCAACAATCAATTGACATTTTTATAAAAGACTTGAGAGGTTCTTCTCTTTTCTCTCTATGGAGAGCTGTGAACCAGCTAGGGCAACACTAGCTTGGTCATCATGAATCTTATCACTCACATTTCTTCCCCTTTGCTGGAGTATGGCGATTCTTCCTTTCTCCATCTATTGTTCATGTTGGTTCTTGCTGCGTTGTGCTTGGGAGGTTTGGTTCTTAGACCAAGTTGCCCATTCCCTGCTTCAAGGATCTTCACATCTTCCATTTCATCTTGTTTTTGTTAATCTTCTGACCAACACCTTGGGATCCTAGGCTTACATGGTGTTATGCTGATGGATTTACCTAAATCCATAGGAAAATCGCATCTTTTTCAAATTAAATTGAAGGCTACCTTGGAGAAGAAGAAGAAGCACTTCAAGAAAAACTTAAATTTCTCACAGAACAAATATGTGAGAAATGAACAAAAATTTCATGAGAAATGGGTTTCTCACGAAATTTCTCACAAATGATGTGGCGTGACAAACTCAATTTCTCATGGATACAACACTCCATGATAACATTTCTCTTGGACTTTGTCTCGGGTTGCTACGGTCGTGAGAAATTTCTCATGGAATTTTTCTGTAAGAAATAAGGAAAAAAGCCGTGAGAAATTATGCGAAGCCGTGATACATTCTCATAACTTGCTCGCGAAGTTTCTCATGGATAAGTGCTGTGAGAAATTTCTCACGGACCTCATTTCGTGAGAAATATGAGTAATTAATTTATTTAATTAAAATTTCTCACGGATTTTTCCATGAGAAATTCCGCAAGAAATATCACTAACCTGTCCATCCTAAACCCTATTTTTCTACTAACCCAAAACTTGTATAGTACAATAACTAGTAACAACACAACTAGAACAATAGTAACATCAACAGAAGAACAGAATCCAATCGAATTTTATACAAATTAAAGAATGTATACAAAAAAATCTATACATGAAGGATATTGTAAAAATAATCTATACATAAATTGTGTACCATCATCATCAGCTATTAAGGCTAAGTAGAAACTACAGCATCAACAACAGTGATATGAACATGAGGTCTGTGACACAAAAATATAACACATTAGTAGACATAAAACATAAAATGTCTAAAACAATAACATAGAAGGAAATGCAGCCATATAATTAACAAAAATAAGCACTGGTGAAATATGGGGAATACATGTGTAATATCAATCGCTTTATAGAACATAATCACTTGGGGGATCTTACTCGGTTTCTTCATCACTTCTATGATAGTCATCTTCTTCAACAACTTCTCATATTTCATCATATAGATCAGTAACAATGACTGGATTCTCATATGTAACCACTTCCTTTGCAGGAGTTCCAGTGTTATCTCTTAAATTTGCTTGGGTCTGATCATCATCAACAATTAACGCCGATGAGCGATGTGGTAAGTCTTGAAAGGGATCGTCTAGGGCATCAATTATGTGTTTGGCCTTCGTTTTAATGACATGTAACTAGTACCTCCCCATGATTCTCCAAGTACATTAATTATGTTGTTCAACCAACATAAATATGTACCCAGATAAACAAAATAAAATTGCTCCAAAATTTAATTGAGCTACTTACTCTCGAAGCTCTACCGTCCTATACGGGTTTCTAAGTTAACCTATCTTATCATATATAACCCTAACATAATTCATTTCAAAAGTTTTTAGTATATCACATGTTCACAATCTATATATCATTTCAAATAACTTATTACCCAACATATCGTTCACATATAATTGAATTAACGCAAAATCATATAAAAAATTCTAACAAAATTATACAAACAATGCACATATAACATATAATAAAAGTCACAAATAGAGTTCTCAAAATATCAACAATTTTACACATAATTTAATTTAATAAATTAGTCCTTAAATCCCATAAAATTAAAATTCATCAATATTAATTCTAAAAAATCACAAAAAATCATCTAAACTCTCTATATGCATTATACATCAAAAGCCCTCAATCGATTTATACAAAAAAAAAATTCACAATTACTCTAATTTCAACATTGAAATTTGGATTCAACATCATTGTCAAACTCTTAAACCAAACTATTAATCAAGTCTATAATCTATCAAATAGCTATCCACAATCAATCTACACTTAAACTAGTTTGCAAATATACCAAAAACTAACCCACAATATGCATCATCAACAAAGAAAATATAAGGGAAAAATAGTCTACCTCAGCTGCAAAGCTTCAAAAGGAGGGAGTAGAATGTCCACACACACCGGAAAATGCCCTCAAGTTGCCGGAAGCCACTGTCCAATTACGTTTACCCAGAGGAATCGCTGAATGCTCCTTTTTTTTTTTTTTTTCTAAGCTGCAAATGAGGAAGGTGAGCTTCTGGTGTTGCTGAAATTTCCAAATTTCTCACAGATAAATTCCGTGAGAAAAGCCCACCCAAATTTCCCCCCATATAGGAATCTAGTGAAATGGTGAGTTTAGTTTCTCATGGACAAAATCCATGAGAAATAAATTAAAGAAATTATGCATTTCCATTTCTCACGGAAAACTATTTTGTGAGAAACTAATTTACAAAAATCAACATTTTTATTCTCACAGATATAGGTCTCACTACAAGAAAAAGACAATTTTCCAACGGAACAAAATACCGTTCGAATTTTGGGAAAATTCCAATGGTAATTGCAATGAAACAAATTTTGTTGAAATTCCAATGGAATTATATTATTGTGGGAATTTTTCGTCATAATTACCATTGGAATTTTGTAAAAATACTATTTAAAAAAACTCCAATGGTATATACCGTTGGAATTGTTTTTAATAATTTTTTTTCTTTTTTGGAATTTTTTTTGTTGATTCCAACGGAAATTCCAATAGTAATTGCCATAATAATACCATTCTTGTTCTTTGAGACTCTGACTCTCCCTCTCATTCTCAAATCCCTTTCTCTCCTTAGCACTCTCCTCCATCACCCCTATCATTCTCCCTCAGTCTGAGTCTTTGTCTCTCCCTCAGTCTAAGAAATCCCTTTCCTTTTCTCTCGGTCTCTGTCTCACCCAGCTCGATCCCTATTACTCTCCCTCAGTCACTCAGCCTCAGACTTCAATCATTATCGGTCTATTAGTTTGGTTCAACTCCTTTCAAATCCCAAAGTAGAGCGCGTGTAGGTTTCAGTTTCTGTATCGAAAAGGTCAATGGTGCTTCTAATTTCATCGTCGCCTCTGAGCTCCTTTATTTGGATCTCTCCGCCAGTACACTCTAGAGAGAGAGGCGCAACAAGAAGACCATTCCCATTGAAGACTACCTCGCTACCAGTTACTTTCTCTAAATCTCTGCCATTTGCGCCAACAGGGTTTATTCTCCATTGCTATTCCCGGTATATTTCTCATACATATTTACATAGATTTTGAGTTGCTTTGATATTCTCTGTACTCTTTCTGTTTCTATTTCTCAAAAGGGTTTCTTGTTATCTCTATCTGAATCATTGATTTCTTCTTGAGCGCAATCGATACTGAATTGCTAGATTGTGGGTTTCTCATTCTAGGTTTTTGTTGTTGTGTTTGCAGTTAAGTCAGTTAAAGTTTAAGCTTGATTTTTGATGTGTTGTCCTTGATCTTTGACAATGGATTTTGTGAAGGAAGTGATGGAGTAAGAGGTGGAGTTGGTTTGAGAGAGTATTAGGTGACTAGGTGGTCATTTTCATTACTCTGTGTCTGGTCTTGTTTACATTGACTGCCGAACATCAGCGAAAAATGGTAAGTTTGGAACTGTGATAAACGTTTTGCATGCAAATGCTGCACTTTAATTTGGGGTTTTTTGGGTATGGCATTTTGAGCAAATGAGCTTTACCATGGTACAGTGCTTTCGTCTGTATTTTCTAGTATTTACTAATCCTTCGCAGGCACTTGAAAATTGTCATTTATTTTACTCTCCGGTTTCAGTTTATGTGAAATTCTAGGATTGTATTTTGTTGTTTCCTCAGTTCATTCAGTTTAGGTGGGGCCCTAATTTTGACATTTGTTCTCTGAGAGTGACTTCTTGTTGACTAAATGTGTACCATGTTTACAATTGGGCACTCTTTAAGTATTTGTCAATTGTGCATCTATCTACCCTTTGTGTAAATAATCTCCAACCTGTAATGGCTGATAATTGTGTCATGAACACTCATGGTAGAAAGGAGACTGAGAATTTGAACTGCTTGCATGGGATACCATCAATTCTTTAAACTTACATGTGGCTTAAGATATGTTCTTTATGGTATGTAACCATGTAAGGCCATTGTAAATGCTGATGTCTTTAAAGGGAGCATATTTTCGTCTCCTAGTTTATGGGAATGAACTTGTCAGAATGCCCAAAACTGATATGTAATAGAGTCATTTAGGCAGGACACCTTATTCAGCCCTTGTTGTTGGAATAATCAACTTGGTATTTTATCAACTTTATTCAGAACATTATTCTTCTAGTGGGAAATGAAAAATCCCCAAAAAAACACATAAATGGAAAACTGACTTTCACAAGCATCTTGTCAAATTTTTGGCTTTTTATGAGGCATTAGGAAATTTATCTATCCTTTCTTGACACATGTTCCTTTATAATTGGCAATTTGGTAGTACTGTCAAATTTCACTAGACCTTCAAAAATTGACCGTTCTGTCTAAAGGGAATTCTAGAGGAACGGAAAAGTATTGCTTGCTTTGTGAAATTCACATGCTTTAAATTGCTTTCAGTGGAACATGATTGTAAATTGGATATTCTTTGTCTTTTATGCACAATAATTGGAAATAAATGGGTTGTTGTTGGCCAAAATGTCTTTTGTTGCTAAGAAATTATGTTTCCACAGCTAGTAATAGAGAAAGTGTAAAATATTTGAACTGCACAGTAAAAATCCAAGTGTGGATCTAGCAAAAATTTAGGTGAGTGTGATTAATTTAAACATGATCATGTGTATGTAAACATGGCCAAATGTTGCGTTTGTTAGTTATCAATTTATTTGCGGGCCATACACACCTGTGTTGGAGTTATGATAGGAGCTGTTACTATTAGCATTAGGTGTAAATGCTGGCTAAGTTCTCTCTCCACTCCCAATTTTGTGTGCATTATATAGCTAGTTTGTAAGCCACTGTCTATTGCAGCAAGTTAGAGAGGAGACAAAGGCTCATTTGATTGATCATTGCATCTCCATTAGTATTGGGATGTAGAGGAGACAATAGAAAACATAGTTTTAGTTGCTAATCTCATTTTAATGGAAGAGGTAACCATCAACAATAAGGTCTAACAGTGGTATTAACAGAGTAACCATCATCAATTATTACCAAAAAAAAGAGTGACCATCATCAAGGAGTGTTTTGATGATCGATGAAGCAATGAACCCTATAGCACCTCTAACACTTACCCTTCCTCTACCTTCTTATTCCACTTATCATTATAATGGAGGGAGGGTGGGTAATCATGGTTTTACACTGCTTTACTCCTTGATAAACCATATTGCAACATTGTTATTGGATTATCAACCAATGAAAAGGGTTCAAATATAGAAACAATCCCATTATGAGAATGGTAACATATTTCTTTCAAAATTGATTCCATCATACTTGAACCACAAACTTGAACTCATAATCATACATTGTCTGACAAGATGACTAGTTAAATCTAAGTCCCTCGCCTTGGGTCTAATATTTAACCGTTTGAAACCAGATAGGGAGCAATTCACTTTGCCTCTCCTATGTAACAAAGAATTCAAAAATAATGCTATAGCCTATAGTTTAGTATTTGCCAATCACAACATAATATAAGATTGCCTCAAAGAAGTCAACTTGATAACGAGAAAGATGAGGATGATTACAAAATATCCTATGACTTGAACAATTTGAACAAACATGTTAAGATTCAAAAACTCTTCAAATCAAAATTTTGAGAAAGAGGCCAAATTTTGAGAAAGGTATGCATTTTATCTTCTTTCTTATGAACTTGAATCCATCTTAGAGACATGATAAGTGGATTGCAAAGATAACTTTCAAATCTTAACATTCTTACTTCTTCTAACCCATTTTAGCCTCTTAGGCACATGGAAACTGCCCTAGTGGAAAAAAAATAAAAGGTTCACAAAGTTAACTTCATATGAAGACATGGCCAAGTGCATGAAAATCTTGGGGGCAAGGCAGTTGTTTTCTTAGGACATGTATGAGTTCTCATTCATTCATATGTTGGTTCTACTCTTTTAAGTTTGAATATTCAATCATTTTAAGTATTTGATAATAATTGATTATAATATTCTGAGATATGAATATTGTCAAATCCTTGGCCTCTATTAGCATCTTTATTTGCATTCATTTGCATGGCAATAATAGCTGCAAAATGTTAGTAATTATCAATTCTCTTGGGAATGTTCATATAACTTAGTGGTCATGTGTATTAGTATTACTTGAATTGTATTTATTAGAATCAAGTAAGCAGAATTTGCATGTGTTGTGACAAGCCTAAGTGCTATACAATATGTAGCTATCCTAGTTAGCTAATATCATTTTGTGGTTTAGACATAGACAGTTATTGATCTATCACCAACTATCATCACTACCATCTTCTTCTGTGAAAATTAATTCTGGCAGATTTGTTTGTTCTGTCATGGAGTCAACTGCAGTTTGATCATTATCTGTAGTTGAGATACTTGAACCAAAAAAAAGTAAACCTTCAAAGAACATATGTCTAAACCATTGTTTATCCTAATTATAATTTAGGATCATTTATACAGTTTTGCTTTCTTTTAGTTTCTGATGTTTTCTCTTTGTAGTAAATCTTCCATTTATTTGAAAAGGGAAACGAGAAAAGGAAAAGAGAAAGGCATGAAACTAATAACTTGTGACTATTTTCTGTCTCCTTACCTATAGGCACAAAGATATTAACTTGTGTTGAAATTGGCAGCTTGCTTCAAATCTCACACACCAGTAGGAGCATGCCATTTCTAATTTATCCACTAAAAAGGAACTCCATGAAAATATCATATTTGATTTTTACTGTCCATTAAGTGGTCCAAAAGCCATTATGTACCAATTGGCCATTGGGTTTTTTCCTTCTTGTTTGCTAAATTATGTTTTTCCCTACCATACATATTGTAGTAATGCTGGAACTCTTCTTTTGCTTTTGTCATCTAGGCTTGAGGGACAAAGCTCCAAAAAAAAGAAAAAAAAAAACAATTGAAATTGGCATAATTGGTGCAGACAAAAAGTTCAAGTACACTCTGTTTCCTTATTGTTAGAATATAGCATGTGTCAAATATGTATAACGTGTAGCTAAAAATTAGGATTTAATTAGCTCCCAAGTTTTTATTATTGTTTGGTCTATGGTGGACTGGTGTTAGTGTTTGGATGAATGTTTCTTTTGAATTTGCTTGTATTGTTATGCTGGTATTGGGTTACAAGAAGTTCTAACAATTTCAGAAAATAAAGACTCTGAATTCTATTGGACATTCAACTTAAGAATAATGATCATTATATGACTTGCTGATTTTGTTCTCATTTGATGAGTTTATGTCACACCTACCCTTTGTCAATAATTACTAAATAGCTCTATGGAGATTTCCAAGTGATTAAATAAAACTTAATCATTACAAATTAAACTTCAACCTTCTCCCATAGTTTATATACACGTCTCAAAAGAAAAACTACCTATATCACTACTTGTGATATAATTACATCTATTTACATGTCTCAAAATATGAATTTCTACCTAACTTTACACCATGACAAAGCTATAACAAAAGCTATGTAGATATCTTGTTTTGCTTAGCTTTGTGTACCCTGCTGCATATTACTAGATTCCACACCTGGAAAGAGTAAAATATTTACAAATAACATAGGTGAGATATATAATCTCAGTAGCCAGTAGATTGACATGCATGCTTTATAT